>JAJOOS010003158.1:0-69477 GCA_029582725.1 Solanum chiquidenum | reverse complement strand
GGCCAGGTTCATGGATCCTCTCAAACATTCCCTACGATAGAAACAACTATCGCTAAGCATATAGCTTAGTGGTGCAAAAACTATAGGTTCGGAGCCTTCAGATTCACCAAGTTACCTTTCTCAAGTCATGGGAAACATAATTGAACATAATAAGTAAATCAAGCAAACAATATATAAAGAGTATCAAGTTCGATATTTAAAGATCCAAATGTCAAGAACGCTCATAGCACCATTTTCCAAGAGATTCAACAACAAGGCTCTCCCAATATATACATCATGTCGTCACACCAAGCACAAGCAGGTATCAAGAAGGGCCGACGCCCTGTATCAAGAAGGGTGAAAGACCAATAATCAAGAGAACCAAGAACAGTATAAAAAATGACTTTCTAGTTCGTACTTAAAATGGACAACTTCTATTCTTAAGATGGACTAAAAATCCAGAGTCAATATGGCAATTGATGTGAATCAAGAGGCATGCCAATAGTGACAGAGTCACAGCGACAAGAAGGAGAGGGTCCCAACAACAGTACCAAGTGATCAAACAATCCGTACAAGTGGGAGAGTTACACAAGCATCTTTAACGTCTTGAGGAATCCAACACGACAATGCAAAGTTACAAGAGGTAACCAAGGTACCAACATCAAATTTCAGATATACCAGCAGTTAAAAGAATGCAAATACAAGTTTATACACGAACCTCAGTGCTTTAGCAAAGAAACAGTCCAACACAACTTCGCGAGTTCAGACCGTAGACTAACCAACGTTTCAAGGTCCACTACTTGTTCACGAGTATATATAACCATAAAAATACAATTAAATAACTTATTTAATTCGTAGCAGCTCAATAATGTCGAAGTAAAACAGTATTATCATCACAAGTAAGCTTAGCCTGTACAAATACAACTATGCTCCCTAAACAGTGATTCTGGCCAGCCTAGTACCTCATGTCGCAACTTAGATTTGAAAAGGAAAAAGGAAAAACTAGAGTTTATAACCTTCATGAAAGATGTAGATACATCTCATAGGGTTGCAAACAAAAAAGAATCACCGCAAAATATATTTTGTACAAAAAGAGATATTCAAAAAACTAACAATTGATCATACAGGATTTCAAATTCCGAAATCTGCACAGAACTTGCCCTATGTTGCGTCCCATATTTCGAATCCATAACGGCTAAATTAGAGTTTTACATAGTTGTAGGTATACGTATTATCTTTCCAAATCATATTTATTCACTGTAAACTAAGTTTTATAGAAAGAGATATACATAAAATACCAAACACTACCCAGGTCAGAAACAAATTTCGTCACTTACCAACAAGAAAGGTGTGTCTCCAATTTCAATAAAAAAGGACCAATTTTTTCTCTTTTGATTTTGAAGAAAAAATGGTTAGATAATGTTCTAAGGTTCTTAGACTTCAGGTGGGACGAATTTTACTAAAAGAGGTGTTAAAATATAGTCTCAAAAGTGAGGCTAGTCACATGTACAGCTGCCTCCAAAAGGTGTCTGCCCAAAAAAAAGGTTGGCTGCCCAAAATGCATACATTTATACCTATATGTTTCCCTTACCTCCCTTTCAAGTTATACATAATTCTAATTAGAATATTATGTAAATACCCCAATACATTCTCTTAAATTACGATCACCATTATGTTAAGCAAGATTGCAAATATCACAAAATTTCAAGTTTTGAAAATGGGAATAAAATATATTATAGATATTAAGCAATGGTGTATCGACATGCGAAATTTGGTCTAGTATTTAGGGGTGTTACAGTGGAGGAATCAGTTAGTTGAAGATATTACTTGGGAGTTCGAGGCCTATGTGATGTCCCGATATGCTCATCTCTTTTCATCTACCCCTACTCTAGCTTGACGTAATGATTTCCTCTTGATTTACTCTTTTGGTGTCATGTGTCTTAGATGTTCCCATGATTTCCTAATTTATGCATTTTCAGGAAAAAGCTTAAGTTTTGAGAAAATGAGTCAATTTGATTTATTTTAACATGTTTATGTGCATTTGAGTATGAATTGGATTTAGACTACATGAGATGATGTTTTGAACATGCTTTATGTTGGAGTTGATGTTTCCTCCTCGGATATGTGCGCTTATGTGATTGCATGCATCTGGGTTGTTAGATTAAGTTCCTACCTTCCTTATGATGTCATGAATCTCATTCGAGTACGAATGATCTGAATGGGAAGATAATGTAACACCTCAGATTTGAGAAAGGGAAAAATAGCAGTTTTCAGAAGTTCCTGGTGCCATCCGACGGAGGCCAACAACGGCCCGTGGAAGGAACCACATATCGTAGGTCTGGTCTTTGGATTGGCAACCCAAAGAGGCTTAGAGGATCACGAACCACGACCTAGACCAACAGACCTTCGTTGGGTCCACAGTCCGTGGATTGAGGTCCGTGGATCATGGCCTCAAAGTACAGTCTCTGATGAAGACGACGGATGTGCAGGACGGATCATCGGTCAAACCACGGTCCGTCGGTCAAGACCCGTAGTTCGAAGGCTGGCTGTTATTTTTAGGGGCAGTTGGATTTTTTTCTAATTATTTTATCCTAAGACTATGTCATTTTGTTTATGCCTAAGACCCCTATATAAGTGATTTTAACCCCAAATCAATTCATTGACTCCATTCTCTTCAAATTCACCTAGAAGAAGTTGAGTCTTAACCTTCCAAAGATATTTTTCTCTCTAGAAGATTGAAGAAGAAGATTCAATCTAGGATACAAGATCAACCCTTCATTCTTCAATTGATTTTGGGATTTGATAGTAAGGTATGACAGTTTTCATCCATGGATTCCTTCCATTCATGGAGTTCCCCAATTCTCCTATTTTTAAAGTTAGAAATCCCCCATTGAGTTAGGGTTTTTCTTGTATTATCTGGGTTTTGTTGTGTCACGACCCAGAGGTAACCCGCAGATGCAACATGGCATATAGAACCCCGAAGGACTCTATAAAATCCATTTAGCTCTCATAACATAAGAAATAGAACAATAAGAGTAAAACAATAGTCCAAGTCCAAAACATTATAAAAAAGAAAAGCAGAAGTCTAAAACACTTGTTTCATCATAGCCAACTCATACAATAGAATGAAATTGGTCCTAGCCCATACATCATGTCTAGAAGAGAAATACATGAAAGAAATTGAAAAAAAAAAATTATCCTCAAAGCATGAGGAATCACCAAAGCTCAGAAATATCTCAAATCAACCACTAGCCACGAGATTGATAACCGTGACTGTCGGACCCTACATTCGGGGAAAATGTAGTAGTATGCATTAGTACAAAATAATGTACCAAGTATGATAAAAATGTATAAATAGTTATAACATGCTAAAAGAGAAATTTCACTTCATGACATGCAATTGACCAAGCTAAACATGATATGAAAGAGTTATAAAACATAAGTCATACAATCATGGTCAATGCAAGCTAACTTCATCTTTAAAACCTTGAACTCATATGCGATACTTTTTAAAGTAACCTTAGTTCATTATTAATGTGGAGAAATAGCCTTAACCGACATAGAGATTGTCACGACCCAGGGGTACACCCTAGATGTAACATGGCGCACTTGACCCCGAAGGGGTCTCATACAAGCCCTTAGCATATCATAACATAAGATAATAGAAAAGTTGGGAAATTTTAGAACATTTTCTATTCAATCAAAGTCTTTATAAAAGCAAAGTGGAAGTCTTACTACACTTGTCTCAAACCATTTAATACAACTTTGAATACTCTTGGGTCACAGCCCATACAATAGTCTCAAACATAAAGAATAGACATAAAGGAAAGGTGATCAATCCTCGAAGCTATGAGGACTCACCAAATCTTCAATTCCTTCGCTATTCTAGAAACCTATCTTCAAGAATGGAACTCAAAATCGCCGAACCCTACATTTAATGAGAATACAGGCAAGAGTATGTGTTAGTACAAAAAGTAATAAATATAACAAGCTAGCATAACATTATAAGAGCATAACAAAAGTGTTAGCCAACATAAGACATAAGTCATAAGCATAAGAGATAATAATGTAATCATAAGCATAATCTCAAACATAAACATAATATAAGCATTAGTCATCATCAAGTATGGTCCATATAAATAGTCAATACTTAGACCTTCATATCATAAAGAACCACTTCATAAGTAACCTCGAAGTCATACTTGTGCAATGCATAGATGAACCCCATAATCCCACCTAGGCTAAGTACAACTCTTAGGCCATCATACCTCTTTATCATCTTTCAATCTCATCATTTGCTTGCTTCTCATAGAGAAGGGAACCTCTCACCTTTATTCAATCATATCATGGAAGGCAACTATGGCACAGCCCAAGCTAATCATACAACATATAAGAAAACACTTCATTAGCTTCAAGTCATACTTGTGTAATGCATGGATAAGATCCCATAATCCCATCCATACTAAGTTCCACTTTAGGCTATCATACATAATTGATTACTATTTATCATTTCTAGACTACGAAAGAATAGCACCCTATTAGGATAGACCAAGCTACCAAGGAATATTCACTATATTGAACTAGACAAGCTACCAAGGGAATAACACCATACTAGGCTAGACAATGCTACCATGGAAGACATACTATCATACAAGTCCAAGCTATACAAGGAAGGGTACGATTGCTCCATCCTAGCTACCATGAAATGGTTTGGCCTAACCAAGACATGCTATCATGCAAGTGTTCTATGAAACTAGTGCAAGCTAACCTTAGGGAGGGTATGATCTCTCAATCCAAGGCTACCATGAAATGGTCTTGGCCTAACCAAGTCATGCTACCATGCAATCATTCTATAATGCTAGTGCAAGCTACCCTTAGGAAGTGTATGTTTCTCAATCCTAGGCCACCATGAAAACTCCTAACTCAAGCTACCAAGCTTGGTCTTGTCTTACCAAGTCAAGCTATTCATGAAGGGATTTTTATATCACAACTTCAAGCTATTCTAGTCTAACATGTTTGATTCATTTTAGGTGAGCAAACCTTTAAACCTAGAATCATTCTATGTGATAAGACCTTTCACATTCTACATTCATGCATTCATATGTTTACAAAGTAGGTCATGTGGGCAAAAGCCTTCCACAACAACTCTATATATTAGCCTACCAATTTCATGCAAGCTATCTCATCCTATTAGACTTACTCTTAAAGCCCTAACATACATCATTCACCGTATTAGCTTTACTATAAAAGCCCTAGTGATCAATGTTCATGACTACAAGCCTTACTCTCAAAGCTTTACTTCTTACTATCATCATACATATCTAGATTACAAGACATTCTAGTCATAAACTTTATCTTTAAGCAATTCTAGTCATAATTCATTATATAGCCCCAATCTCAATCATTACTAGTCATGATCCATCATATATACTTTATTATAATTCAATTCATGTTCACATGCTTCTATGCTTGAGCAATTTTTATACATCTCATCAATTCTAGAAGATCACCTATGAATCCTCAATTTCACTTCAAAGGCATAAACCCGCATTCTTCAATTTCATCAATTAGACTATGGTTAACCATGTAAATCATATAATTTCATCAGAATATCATGATTCACTACTAATTCAATCATAAACAATCAATATTCACTCAATTGGATCAACATCCATCATAGCCCACAACACTGAAGAAACCCTAACTTGAATTGGGATTTTCTTCATCAAATTGGGGAATTCTAGGGGGCTCCATAAATGGAAGAATCTATGGATGAATAAGCTAACATACCTTGGATACAAAGTCTCTCAAAGCTTTCAACAATGGAGTATTATTCTTGACCTAGGCTTCAAGCTCTATCTTCTTCTTCATGTTTTAGAGAGACAAATATTTGAGAGAAGAGATTTTGAGGACTTGATTTGGGTTTTGGGAAATAATGACTTGAATGGGGTGGTTAAAGGGTTAAAATAGCTTCTACAGGTGTATAAACTCTATACAAAATGACCCTACTTAATTCTAACTAAAAGAGGAATTTCCCATTTTGCCTTCATTAGCCAACCTACTCCCAAGCACCACGACATGGCTCACGAGCAGTGGTCAAGACCACAAGCCGTGGTCCTGCCCGTGGTCCTTGGGCAGTAGCTTGGCCTTGGGGTCTTGGCCTTCACAAGTTGAAGGAATCTACATGGCCACTCCCACGAGCCATCTAGGCCTTCACGAACCGTGAAGTGGCTAGTGTGGAGGAGGCCAACGTGGGAATCCTTGAGGGGCACACTGCCTCACCACCACGGGTGGAACCATGATCCGTAGTGGCCACCACGAGCCGTCTACGCTCTCGTGGTCATGGGCAGTTCCATGGCAAGCATGGGGCAGCCTTGGCTCTTGCCTTGGCCCTTTCCCCTTTGCCTTGGTTCATGCCCTCAAGTCTTGACTCCTAGCCCTGAACTTAACCATAGATGTTCTACTAAACTGTGGGGTTTACCAATATCTCCCCCTTGGGAACAGTCATCTTCGAATGACACTCTAGGCACTTCTTAAGGCCACAATTCTAGACTAGCAACCCATCATGCATGCAAGTCATCTAAATGCATATAAACAAAGGAGGAACTTCTTCTCCAAGCTAAACATATTAAATACAATACAAGGAAGTAGGAACTACATCTAACAACCCAAGATGCAAGAAATTATCATAACTAGCATTGTTCAAGGAGGAACTACAATATCCTAGTCATAACATGCTCAACATACACTCCTGGAGCCTATATGAAATTTATTCACAAAAAGCATGTAGTCATTGAGGAATCTCTCAACTCCAAAGTAACGCATGCTCATATATTCATCTCATGAAGTTCTATAGGCAACTATATTCAATGCACTACAACATGATGGAAAACAATACACAAAAGTCATTTCTATCAAGACTTAAGCTTTTTCATGAACATGCACATAAAGACATCATGGAAACACATAAACACACAATGACCTTGTTATCTAAGCACACCATCTCCCCCTTGGGAATATGCCTATACAAACTCTTCTAAATAGTATTCATACTAAAGACAACTTCAAAGTCTAATCATATCAAGTCACAAAAGACAAAACAATACCAGAATCTAATAAAGCATGAAACACATATCGGTAGTCACATTCGAAGATCACTCTTGATTATTTTTAGCTTGGTGGACATAGAACGTATTCTTCTTTTGAACAATCTCCTCTGAACCACTAGGAGCAACTTTCTTACCCTCTTTCCTCATAGTTTTTTTTTACTTTGGGCAGTCTTTCATCTTGTGGCCACTTTCACCACAACTAAAGCAACCTTCTCTTCCGGCCAAACACCTACCCTCATGTCTCTTTCCACATATAGCACAAGTAGGCCATAGGGACTCATTACTAATTTTGGCTTAGGGTTACACACCCTCTCTTCTTTATACTTAGGAGTACTAAAAGAACCTTGTCCTGAAAACCTTTGTCGACTCTTAGAGAGACCATGTCCATCGAACCCATCATGAAAGGACTTATCATTATCCATCCTAGACCTCTTTTTCTCCTTAGATTTCTCCTTTTTGAGTTTTGACTCCTGAATTTATTGAGCGTACACCATAAGCCCTGATATATCCATGTCATAGAGGAGCATTGATGTACGACATTCTTCTTGAACCAACTTGGACACACCCGTCAAAAACCTACTCATCATATCCCTCGAATCTGATACCATAGATGTTGAATACTTGGATATATGGGTGAATTTCAAGGCATACTCCTTAACACTCATGCTACCTTGCTTAAGGTTAATAAACTCTTCCACCTTAGCCTCCCTCAAGTCTTGGGGAAAGAAGCTATCAAGAAACGCTAGTTTGAATACTTCCCACTCTATTGGGCCAGCTCCTGCCTGCCTAGTATCTTTTCATTGCTCATACAATATTTGATCAACATCCCTCAATAGGTAAGAGTCTAGCTCCACTTTTTCTACCGACGTCACCCCCATGATAGATAGTACTTTATAAACCTCATCTATAAAACCCTTAGGATCCTCTTCCACCTTGGAGCCATAAATTTCCAGAGGATTCATCCTCATAAAAGAAAAGCGATAGTCTCATCATAGCAATCTAATACAGTAGAATGAAATTGGGCCTAGCCCATACATCATTTTCAAAAGTGAAATACAAGAAAGAAACTAACCATAGGAAATCCGTCCTCAAACTATGAGGACTCACCAAGCTCGGGAAATAATCAAATCCAAGCTCTAGCCACAAAACTATCGACCCTGACAGTCGGACCCTACATTTGGGGAAAATGTAGGCAAGAGTATGTGTTAGTACAAAACAATTTACCAAGTATGATAGCTGCGTATAAAATATTTAAACCATGCAAAAAGGGACATTTCATTTCATAGTATGCAATTTGCCAAGTTAAAACATCATCTGAGAGAGTTCAAAAACATAAGTCATAACATCATCTTCAATGCAATATACTTCTTTAAGCATGTCTTAGTTCATTATTAATCTTGTTGTAGGAAATAGGCTTAGATGACATGATACCATGTGAGCTATAAAACATGGAATCTGGTGTCTACCCCACACCGAAAAGAGGTGTTCTACTCTCGTAAGGTAGAACCTTAAACTTCTAGCTTAAGTATCCACTAGCTAATCAACCTATAGGGGCACATAGTTTATGGGATAAGGAGATTTCTACTTGAAACTCGGCCTGTACTAATGAGGGAGCTTCCATCGCATGAGATTACTTTGGAAACTTGGCCACTACTAATGGGAGAGCCTCCATCTCATTATCAATATCCACTCGGTGCTAAGCATAAATTCCCACGGAATAGTCATTTCTTACATGACTTCATTACTCATGAAAAGATGACCTTGGACAACCAATTCAAGCTAGATTCATTAAGATAGCTCCTAGCCTTTGATTGAATTAGGTCTGAAAGACTTTCAACCTAAGAATCCTTTCTATGTCAGAAAACCTTCCACATCATACTAGTATGTATTTTTGTGAGAATGGCCTTTCACAACACAACATCATCATAATTGGTACTTTACTCTCAAAGCACCCTTAAAACATTAGCATAATTCTCATAATAAATGCATAAGTCCATACTTTACCTCTTGAGGTCAAAACCCACTTTCAATCATAAACTCTTAGAAATCATGGGTTATATATGGATTGCATCATAAATACATGTAAAACTAGTAATACATGCTCAATTTCATAAAACACTTGCTATATACTCAAAATCCCTCTTCATATGATTCACAACTTCAAAACATATGGATTACATGGGTTCATGGGGGAATTCAACATAAAAGCATTTCAATTCATGAATTCATGCATAGAAGATCATCATTAACTCATTTAAATCAACAATGAAAAGAAGCCATGCTAATTGAAGAAAACGCTAAGTAAATTAGGGAATTCTACCATTTGAAATAGAGAGAATTAGGGACTCCATGGTTGAAAGGAATCCATGGATTAAAACAATTATACCTTGTCCCAATTACTAGCCTTCAGTGGAGGAATTGGAATATTAGCTTCAAAACCGTAGGTGATTCCTTCTTCTTCTTCTTCAAGTTTTAGAGAGAGAATATTTTAGAGGAATTTGGTTTCTTTTGTGAATTTAGAAGAATGAAGTAAATGGAGTGAATTTGGGGTTAAAAGGTTTATATGTGGGTCCTAAATTTAGGCAAAACGACATAGTATAGGAATTAGTTATTTAGGAAAAGACCCAATTAACCCTCAAAAATTACTGCCAGCAGTAAACCATGAGACCCCCACCGACGGACCGTGGATGGACATACGATCCATCCTGCACACTCGTGGATGGTGGTTTGGGACTATGTTTTTGGGTTTCGAACCACGGGCCCCTTCTACGACCGTGGTCTGACCAACAGTCCGTTGGTCAGGCTATGGTTCTTCGCTCCTAGAGCAGTGCTTTGCAGGACAACCACGGACCACACCAACGGTCTGTGGTCCACTCCATGGATCGTGGGTGGCCGGTCGTGGTTTGGCTGCTGCAACACCTAGAAAGCTACAATTTTCCTCTTTTTGTATACGGGGTGTTACAATATCTCCACCTTGGGACCATTCGTCCTTGAATGAGATTCAAACTAGTTCTGAAAGCTTAGGAGAGGAACTAACAACCTAACCTAACAATGCAATGCATAAAACCAAGGAGGAACTATCGACTCTAGGCTAGGACGTTCTCAAAACATCAAAAAGGGTGAAAGTAACTCTATCAACCCATTATGCATGCAATGCGCATAAATAAGGAGAAAACATCAACTCAAAACTCAACAAACTCAAATGCATCATAAAGAAGTAGGAACTACATCTAACAACCGAAAATGCATAAATTTTCAAAAGTTCTAATGTTCAAGAAGGAACTGCCTTCTCGAAGTTAAAAGCATGATCAACACAATCTCATGTAGCTCATATGCAATTTACTCTCAAAAAGCATAGCTAAAGCATGATCATCAATTCAACTCATAAAGTCTATAGGGAACTCATACTCAATGCACCACAACATGAGGAAAATCAAGCAGGTAAAACTCATTTTCTTTTAAAACACACTTTTTCATGAACATGCATAATATAAGGAAATCATGGAAACACATAAACACCATGACTCCCAAAACAAGGGCAATTCAAGAGGAGATTCATTACCTCAAGCTAGAATGGGAGTAGAATGAAAAAGATGAGGATATCGGGACATCATATCGGCCTTGGCCTCCCAAGTAGAACACTCAAATAATTGGTTCCTTCACAAGACTTTCACGGAAGCTACCTCTTTATTTCTCAACTTCTTGACTTGCCTGTCTAAAATCATAACCAAACTTCCTCATACGAAAAACTCTCATCAACTCCCAACCTTTCTAAGGAAACTATAGATTTTGGAACACCAACATATTTTTTCAACATAGAGACATGGAAAACTGGATGCACCGATGCCAACTAATTTGGCAAATCTAACTCATAAGCAACCTTACCAACACGCCTCAATATCTGATATGGGCCTACATATTGGGGACTAAGCTTCCCTTTCTTAACAAACCTCATTACACCCTTCATAGGTGAGATTTTAAAGTAAAGCCAATCATGCACATCAAACTTAAGATTCCTTCTCCTCACATCAGCATATGACTTTTGCCGACTTTGAGCCGTCTTCAACCTTTCTCGAATAAGTCAAACTTTCTCAATGGCCTGATCTACCATTCAGGACCTATTAGAGAAACTTCACCCACCTCAAACCAACATATGGGACATCTACACATCCCACCATAAATATCCTCAAATGGAGTCATAACAATACTCGGGTGATAGCCATTATTATAGGCAAGCTCAATCAATGGCAAATGGTCATCTCAATTACGCTAAAAATCAATCACACAATCTCTTAACAAATGTTCCAAAGTCTGAATGGTACACTCTACTTTTCCATAGGTTTGGGGATGAAAAGTTGTGCTAAGCTTAACCTTAGTGTCAAGTCCCTTTTGGAAAGACTTCCAAAACTGAGAAGTGAATTGGGTACCACAATCGGAAAGAACGGATAAAGGCACTCAATGCAACCTTACCATTTCCCTCAAGTATAAGTTGAAATAGTCCTTCGCCGAATAAGAAACCTTGACGGGAAGGAAATGAGCCGATTTCATCATTCAATCTACTATCACCCAAATAGAGTCATGTTTTCATCGGGTGCGAGGCAAACCAACAATAAAGTCCATATTCAAGTCTTCCCACTTCCATGTAGGAATGCAAATATCTTGGGACAAACCTCCCAGTTTCTGTTGCTCAACCTTAACTTGTTGGCAATTTGAACATTTAGCCACAAGTCCCGCAATATCTTTCTTCATCCCATTCCACCAATAGACTTCCCATAAATCACGGTACATCTTGGTGGCTCTTGGCTGAATGGAATACCGTGAACTATGGTCTTCAGCCAAGATTTGTTCCCTCAAATCATCTACATTTGGAACACACAAACGACCTTGATATCTAAGTACCCCATCTTCCCCTTAGGAGAAAGCCTCTACGGATTTCTTAAATACCGTCTCTTTCAATTCCACCAAAATTTGATCAAGACCTTGTTTAACATTCATATCAGCTACAAAATATGATCCGGAATCATTGTGAACCATAATACTACCCTTGGTGGAGTCCATTAGTTTAACACCTAACCGAGCACACCTATGAACATCTCGAACCAACTCTTTCTTTTCCTCTTGAATATGAGCAACACTACTACTCATAAATAACCAACTTAGAGCATTCGCTACCACATTAGCTTTACCTGGGTGATTAAGAACATTCATGTCATAATCTCTCAATAAATCAAGCCACCTTCTTTGGCGAAGATTCAAATCCTTTTGGTTGAACACATATTGTAAACTCTTGTGGTCAGTAAACACATCTACATGCACACCATACAAATAATGCCTCCATATCTTTAAGGCAAAAACAACCGCCGCTAATTCAAGGTCATGGGTACGATAATTCTTTTCATGAACTTTTAGTTGCCCTGAGGCATAGGCAATCACATTTCCATTTTGCATAAGCGCACAACCTAACCCAATTCGTGAAGCATCACTATAAACAACAAAACCATCCATCCCTTCTGGTAAGGTCAACAGCAGAGAGGAAGTAAGTTTATCTTTCAACTCTTCAAAACTTTTCTCACACATCTTGGTCTATATGAACCTAGCCTTCTTTTGACAATGTCATCAAAGGAGAGGCAATGGAAGATAATCCCTCAACAAAATTTCTATAGTAACCGGATAAACCCAAGAAGCTTCTAATATCCGAAGGAGTTAGATGTCTAGGCAAACTCTTGACCTCATATGTCTTCTTAGAATCTACCTTAATACCATTGCTTGAAACAATATGACCAAGAAAAGCTACAGATCTCAACCAAAATTGACATTTACTAAACTTTGCAAACAGTTGTTGGTCCTTAAGAACTTGCAACACGATTCTCAAATGATAAATATGCTCATCCTCACTCCTTGAGTAGATCAAATATCATAGATAAACACAATCACAAACATATCTAGGTATTTCTTAAACACTCTATTAATCAAGTCCATAAACGTTGTCAGAGCATTATTCAAACCAAACGACATCACTAGGAATTCATAGTGACCATACCAAGTTTGAAAACCCATATTCAGAATGTCATTTTCTCTCACCCTCAATTGGTGATAGCCCGATCAAAAATCAATCTTAAAGAAATAACTTGCCCCTTGAAATTGGTCAAACAAATCATCTATTCTTGGAAAAGGATACTTATTCTTAATAGTCACCTTGTTCAACTGACTATAGTCTATACACATACGAAGAGAACCATTCTTCTTACTAACGAACAAAATCGGAGCACCCCATGAAGAGATACTCGATAGGATGAAACCCTTGTTTAACAGATCTTTCAACTGTTCTTTCAACTCCTTAAGTTCTACCAGATCCATACGATAAGGAGGAATAAATATAGGTTGCTTGCCCTCTCTCTCTTTAGCCACAAGCATAGGAAAATCCCTCATGTTGTGACCACTTTTTTGACAACCATCCGTGTCGCCTAGGCACTTACCATCGTGATTCCTTCTAGACTTAGTGAAATTTGGCCTAGGGATTGAAGATCCACTACCATTACCTCCTTGAGGCTTAGGTTTAGACACCCTATCTTGGTTAAAATATGGAGGAGAATTAGAGGAATCTCGGTTGGAAAATTTTTGTCGGAATCTAGGATGACCTTGTCCATCGGACCTTGCATGAGAAAAGTTACCATTACTGGTCTTAGCCCTTTTTACCTCTTTAGATTTTTCCTTGAGTTTTTCCTCCTCAATTTATTGTGCATGTACCATGAGACGAGAGATATACATGTCATGAATGAGCATGGCGGTTCGGCATTCTTTAACCACCATTTTAGATACCCCCAAAAATGGTGTTACTCATTCTAAACCTTGAATCAGTAACCATCATTGGAGCATATTTCAACAATTGAGTGAACTTCAGAGCATACTCCCTCACACTCATACTCCCTTGCCGTAGATTAATAAACTTGAGCACCTTGGCTTCCCTCATCTCTAGGGGAAATAATCTATCAAGAAAAGTGGATTTGAACTTCTCTTAATCGAGAGGACCCGTATCTTCTGGTCTCCCTTCCTTTCATTGATTAAATAATATTTGAGCCACTCCCTTTAGTTGATATGCGGCCAACTCTTCTTTTTCCACCAGAATAACTCCCATGATCATCAAAACCTTATAGACCTCGTCGATAAACTCTTGAGGATCTTCCTCAACTTTGGAACCATGAAATTCTGGAGGGTTCATCCTTTTGAAGTCCCTCACCCTTGAAGTCGTTGTACCCATATTTGGGTTCACGAAACCGTAACCTCCCTATTTGCTTGGGCTGTCACAGCTTGAGCTAACACTTGGACTAAACTCCGCATTTTACACTTGTGCGGCCATAGGATCGACCGAACTTGAGGAGCTTGGGGAGAAGCTTCTTGTTTCTCATTCTCCCTCAAATTCCTTCTAGCATAAGCTCTTTAGGTAGGAATTCCTAAAGAACATAAGATAAGAATTAGGAGAGAGAGTTTATAGAGTCAAACTCTATCGCACAACTTAAGAGTAATGAAAGAAGTGGAGTTTCGTACTCATCTTTTAGCCTCTCATTCAAAAATGTGGTGTGTTTCACACTCATGAACAAGACTCTACTAGACGTAGCTTATGAGACATCCTAAGACAATTATAAACCTTATGCTCTGATTACCAAGTTTGTCACAACCCAGAGGTACCCCTTAGATGTAACATGGCATATAGAACCCTGAAGGACTCCATACAAGCCACTTAGTCCTCATAACATAAGAAATAGAACAATTAGAGTAAAACAACATTTCAAATCTAAAACATTTTTATAAAAGAAAAGTGGAAGTCTAAACTCATGTCTCATCGTAGCCATCTAATACAATAGAATGAAATTGGGCCTAGCCCATACATCATGTTCAAAAGTGAAATACAAGAAAGAAACTAAACATATTAAATCCATCCTAGAACCATGAGGACTCACCAAGCTCGGGAAATAATCAAATTCAAGCTTTAGCTACAAAATTGTCGATCCTGACTGTTGGACCCTACAATGGGAAAAATGTAGGCAAGAGCATGCGTTAGTAAAAAACAAAGTATCAAGTACGATAGCCATGCATAAAACATTTAAAACATGCAAAAAGAGACATTTCATTTCATAACATGCAATTTGCCAAGTTAAAACATCATATGAGAGAGTTGGAAAACATAAGTCATAACATCATCTTCAATGGAAGCTAACATCGTTTTTAAAACCATTGAACACTATCCAATACTTCTTTAAGAATGTCTTAGTTCATTATTAATCTTGTTGTGGGAATAGCCTTAACCGACATGAGACCATGTGAGCTATAACATGGAATACGGTGTCTACCCCACACCGTAAAAAGGTGTGCTACATGCCTAAGGTAGAACCTAGAACTTCTAGCTTAAGTGGATCCACTCGGTAATCAACCTATGGGGGCACATAGTTTATGGGATAAGGAGATTGCTACTAGAAACCCGGCCTCCACTAACGTATGAGCTTCCATATCATGACATTACTTGGGAAATCCGGCCTCTACTAACAGTAAAGCCTCCATCTCATTGTCAATATCCACTCGGTGCTAAGCATAAATTTCCACGGAATATTCATTTCTTACTTGACTTCATTACTCATGAAAAGGTAACCTTGGACAACCAATTCAAGCAAGTTTCATTAAGATAGCTCCTGGCCTTTGATTCAATTAGGTGAGAAAGCCTTTCAACCTAAGAATCATTTCTATGTGAGAAAACCTTTCACATCATGCTAGTATGTGATTTAGTGAGAATGGCCTTTCACAACACAGCATCATAATTGGTACTTTACTCTCAAAGCACCCTTAAAACATTAGCATATTTCTCATAATCAATGAATAATTCCATACTTTACCTCTTGAAGTCAAAACCCACTTTCAATCATAAACTCTTAGAAATCATGGGTTAGATATGCATTTCATCATAAATACATGTAAAACTAGTAATACATGCTCAATTTCATAAAACACTGGCTATATACTCAAAATCCCTCTTCATATGATTCACAACTTCAAAACATAGGGATTACATGGGTTCAAGGGGGAATTCATCATAAAAGCATTTCAATTCATGAATTCATGCATAGAAGATCATAATTAACTCATTTAAATCAACAATGAAAAGAACCCAAGCTAATTGAAGAAAACCCTAACTTAATTGGGGAATTCTAACATTTGAAATAAAGAGATTTAGGGACTCCATGGATGAAAGGAATCCATGCATGAAAACTATCATAGCTTGTCTCCAATTACTAGCCTTGAATTGAGGTATTGGAGCATTAGCTTGAAAACCCTAGGTGATTCCTTCTTCTTGTCCATGTTCTAGAGAGAGAATAGTTGAGAGGAATTTAGTTTCTTTTGTGAATTTAGAAGAATGAAGTAAATGAGGTGAATTTGGGGTTAAAAAGGTTTATATAGGGGTCCTAAATATAGGCAAAATGATATAGTATAGGAATGAGTTAATTAGGAAAAGACCCAACAAACACTGAAAAATAACTACCAACAATGAACCATGAGACCCCACCGATGAACCATGGATGGACCTACGGTCCATCATGCACACTCGTAGATCGTGGTCTGGGACTATGTTTTTGGGCTTCGAACCACGGGCTCCCTTCTATTGACCGTGGTCTGACCAACGGTCCATTGGTCACGTCGTGATTCTTGGCTCCTTGAACAGTGCCTGGAAGGCCAATCACGGACCACACCTACGGTCCATGGTCCCCTCTATAGGCCGTGGGTGGCCGGTCTTGGTTTTGCTGTTGCAGCACCTGGAAATCTGCAATTTGCCTCTTTCCGGATACGGGGTGTTACAGAAATATATTTGGAGAGGAGATTTGGTTTTCTTTTGTGGTTTTTGAATAATTAAGTGAATGGGTTAATTTGGGGGTTGAAAATGCTTATATAGGAGTCTTAGTGAAGGGTAAAATGACATAGTATAGCAACTAATCAATTAGGAAAAGACCCAAGTACCCCTGAACTAAGGGTCAACTGACCACCAACAGACCCCAGACGACGGACCGTGGTCTGACCTACGGTCAGTCCTGGTGGACCGTCCTTGGTAATCAGGAACTTGATTTTGGGCCATCAAACCACATACCTTGGTCTGGCCTACTGTCTGTAGGTCAGACCGCGGTCCTGAGCCTCTTAACTCTTGGCAAGGTGGCCAGTCCATGAACCACACTACGGTCTGTGGTCCTACCCACAGGCCGTGGTTGGCCTTCATGGCTGGCACCTGTAACTTCCCAAAATTTGTTTCATTTCCCTTTTTCGGATATGGGGTGTTACAATATCTCCCCCTTGGGACCATTCATCCTCGAATGAGATTAAAATTGGTTCTAAAAGAGTAGGAGAGGAACTAACAACCCAACATACAATGCAATGCATACAACCAAAGAGGAACTATCGACTCCAAGCTAAGACGTTCTCAAAACATAAGAGGGGTGAAACTAACTCTAAGAGCAGATAATGCATGTAATGCACAACTTCAAAGAAAAAACATCAACTCCAAGCTAAACATACTCAATGAATCATAAAGAAGTAGGAACTACATCTAGCAACCCAATATGCATGAATTTTAACAATTACTCATGTTCAAGGAGGAACTACCTTCTCCAAGTTAAAAGCATGCTCAACAAAATATCATGGAGCCATATGCAATTTCTTCTAAAAAAGAATAGCTAAAGCATGTTCATCAATTCATCTAATGAAGTCTTTAGGCAACTGATACTCAATGCACAACAACATGAGGAATATCAAGCATGTAAACTAATTTTCTTTCAAAACACAAGTTTTCATGAACATGCATAATATAAGGAAATCATGGAAATGCATAAAACACATGACTACAAAACAAAGGTCAAACCAAGAAGAACTCACTCCCTCAAGCTAGAGTAGGAGTAGAAGGAAAGAGATGAGGATATCGGGACATCATATCGGCCTCGACCTCCCAAGTAGAACCCTCAACTAACTGATTCCTCCACAATACTTTCACGGAAGCAACTTCCTTGTTTCTCAACTTCTTAACTTGCCAGTCCAAAATCTCAACCGGAACTTCCTCATAAGAAAGACTTTCATCAACTCTCAGCCCTTCTAAGGAAACTATGGATGTCGGTTCACTAACACATATCTTCAACAAATAGACATGGAAAACCGGATGCACTGATGCCAACTTATTTGTCAAGTCTAGCTCATAAGCAACCTTACTGACACTCCTCAAAATCTGATATGGGACTACATATCGGGGACTAAGCTTTCCTTTCTTACCAAACCTCATTACACCCTTCATGAGTGAGATTTTCAAGTAAACCGAATCATGAATATCAAAATAAAGATCCCTTCTTCTCATATCTGGATATGAATTTTGCCGACTTTGAGCCGTTTTCAACCTTTCTCTAATAAGTCAAACTTTCTCTATGACCTCATGTACCAATTCAGGACCTATTAGGAATACATTACCCACCTCAAACCAACCTACATGAGATCTACACTTCCTTCCTTATAGTGCCTCAAATGGAGCAATATCAATTCTCGAGTGATAGCTATTGTTATAAGCAAACTAAATCAATGGACAATGGTCATCCCAATTACCCTTAAAATCAATCACACAAGCTCTTAACATATCTTCCAAATTTTGGATAGTATGCTCCGTTTGCCTATCGATTTGGGTACCACGATCAGAAATAATGGACAAAGGCACTCCATGAAACCTTACAATTTCTCTTAAGTATAACTTGGCATAGACCTCCGCCGAATAAGAAATGTTTATGGGAAGGAAATGAGCTGATTTCGTCATCGATCTACTATCACCCAAATCGAATCATGTGTCGCCGGGTGCAAGCCAAACCAACAATAAAATCCATGTTCAAATCTTCCCACTTTCAAGTAGGAATGCTAATATCTTGGGATAAACCTCTTGGTTTCTGATGCTCAACCTTTACTTGTTGGCAATTTGGACACTTAGCTACAAATCCGACAATATCCTTCTTCATCCCATTCCACAAATAGACTCCCCCTAAATCACAGTACATCTTGGTGGCTCCTGGGTTAATGGAATACCGCGAACGATGGGCTTTTGACAATATTTGTTCCCTCAAGCCATCAACATTTTTAACACATAACCTACCTTGGTACCTAAGTACCCCATCTCCCCCTTGGGAGAAAACCTCAACGGATTTTGTCAAGCACCGCTTCTTTCAATTCTAAAAAATATTGGATCAAGACCTTGCTTGGCTTTCACCTCCGCCACAAAAGATGATTCGGAACAATTGTGAACAATAAAACCACCCTTGGTGGAGTCCAATAATTGAACACCTAATCAAGCCAATCTATGAACATCTCGAACCAACTCTTTCTGTTCTTCTTCAATATTAGCAACACTACCCATATATAATCGACTAAGAGCATCTGCTACCATATTAGCTTTACCGGGGTGATAAAGAACACTCTTGTTGTAATCTTTCAATAAGTTGATACACCTTCTTTGGCGAATATTCAAATATTTTTTATTAAACACATATTGCAAACTCTAGTGGTCGATAAACACATCTACATGAACTGCATACAAATAGTGCCTCCAATTCTTAAATGCAAAAATGACCGCTGAGGCATAGCCAATAACTTTCCCATAAGAACACATCCTAGCCCAACTCTCGATGCATCATAATAAACCACAAAATCATTTGTCCATTCCCGTAAGGTCAACATTGGAGCGGAAGTAAGTCTATTTTCAATTCTTGGAAACTCTTCTCACACCCTTCAGACCATATGAACTTAGCCTTCTTTTAAGTCAAAGTCGTCAAAGTCGTCAAAGGAGAGGCAATTAAAGAAAATCCCTCAACAAACCTTCAATAGTAACTGGCCAAACAAAAGAAACTTCTAATATCCAAAGGAGTTAGAGCTGTAGGACAACTCTTGACCGCATCCGTCATCTTAGGATCTACCTCAATACCCTTATTTGGGACAATATGACCATCGAAAGCTACGGACCTTAACCAAAATTCACATTTTCTAAACTTTGCAAAAAGTTGTTGGTCCTTAAGAATTCTCAACACAATTCTCAAATGATCAATATGATCATTCTCACTCTTTGAGTAGATCAAAATATCATCAATGAACACAATCACAAGCATGTCAAGGTATTGTCTAAACACCTTATTCATCAAATCCATAAACGCCACCTGAGCATTAGTCAACCCAACTGACATTACCAAAAACTCCTAATGACCATTCTGAGTTCGAATAGCCGTCTTCGGAATGTCATCTTCCCTCACCCTCAATTGGTGATAATCCAATCAAAGTTCTATCTTAGAGAAATAACTTGCCTCTTGAAGTTGGTCAAATAAATCATCTATCCTTGGAAGAGGATACTTATTCTTAATAGTCACCTTATTCAACTGACGATAGTCAATACACATATGAAGAGAACCATCCTTCTTCCTAACAAACAAATTGGAGCAACCCATGGAGAGATACTCGATGGGATGAAACCCTTATCCAACAAATCTTTCAATTGTTCTTTCAACTCCTTAAGTTCTTTCGGAGCCATACGGTATGGATGCATAGATATAGGTTGCGTATCTGGGATAATGTCAATACCAAAGTCTACTTTCCGCTCGATAGGAATATTGGGTAAGTCATTTGGATACCCTTCCAAAAACTCATTCACAACGGGGATCGATCCAAGAGAAGGGTTTTGGAATCTACATCCGTCACCCTAACTAGATGGTAAATGAAACCCTTAGAAATCATCTTTTTAGATTTAAGACAAGAGACAAACTGACCCTTAGGCATAGAATTTCCCCCCTTCCAATCTAGGACAGGCTCATATGGAAACTGAAACTTGACTAAACGTGTTCTACAATCAATAAAAGCATAACATGAGTGCATCCAATCCATGCCCAATATAACAAAAGCCACTATGTCCTTTTATGTCTTTTATTTTCATGTTGAGACTATTGTATGGGCTTGTCCCAAGAGTTTTATTGTAAAGTTTTATTAGACTGTTTGAGACAAGAGTGTAGTTAGACTTCCACTTGCTTTTATGAAAAGGTTTCGATTTCATGGATAAAAGTTTTAAAATTTTCATACTTTTCTATTATAATATATTATGATATGCTAAGGCCTTGTATGAGTGTCACAACCCGAGAGTAACCCTTACTCGTAACACGGTGTACTTTACCTCGAAGGAGTCTCATACAAACCCTTAGCATATCATGACATAAGAACATAGAAAAAATGCGGAAAATTTAAAAAAATTCTTAATAATCGAAGTCTTTATAAAATGAGAGAGAATCTATGACACTATGTCTCAAACCATCTATAACATTAGAATACAAACTCTTTAGTACAATCATAGGGACACGACCCTTACATAAATCTAAAACATAAAAGAAAGACAATAAATGACATATGGTTGAGCCCTTGAATACAATAAGGACTCACCAATCCTCTTCTTCTTGATCTCCTATGAACCTAGCCACGAGGATAGCATCCAATATCTCCAAAGCCTACACTTATAGAAATGTAGAAGAATGGGGTTGGCACAAAAAGTACTAAGTATGGAAGCCATGCAAGAAAATCCTTAAAACATGCATAAAAGGGACATTTTGTTAAAAACCATGTTTCATGCCACATTTTGAACATCATCTTTGAAATAGTTGGAGAATGCAACCAATAAGGCAACTCACACACATTTCATCATAATATGACAGATATCAATATAATAACAAGCATAGTCTCCAACATCAACATAATAGAAATCAAATACCAAGATCATCTCGTCATGAATTAATCATCACATAAGCAACCCCTAAGAAAACACTTGTGCAATGTATGGTTGGCATCCTATAATACCAACCCTACTAAGTACTCCTTTGAAGTTACCTTAGTCATGTGCTTCAATCTTTAGACCTCATTATAAGAAATAATCACAAATAAGGAAATAGTCATGTACATTACTTGAATTATAAGGAAAGTCATTCATAACAACTATCCATTCAATATACATGCAAACATTCGAATCTCATCATAATGCAAAGGAACCATCCCATAACTTTCTACTAAGTCTACTTGTGTAATGTGGAATTGAAGTCCCATACACCCACTCCTACTAAGTAAAACTCATTAAGAAGTCATAATATAGTTCATGTTCATAATTCATAATAAAGTATGCATAACTCATAATCATCATGTCATAAGAGAAACCTACCATCCCCACTCTCAAGGCCTACTTGTGCCATGTGTGAATGAAGTCACATACCCCTATTCACACTAAGTAGGTCCTCTTAAGGGACCATAGTAAGTAACCCAAGTACTTAATCATGTTACTTGTTCATTTTAGGGAATATAGCCTTAACCAACATAGACCATGTGAGCTACATGGAATCTGGTGTCATATAACCCCACACCGAAAGAAGGCGTTCTACTTGCCTAAGGTAGAACTACATGTATATATCTAGGTGGATCCACTAGCTATATCCTACGAGGGAACGTAGTTATAGGATAAGGAGATTGCTACTAGAAACCCAGACTTTCTGACGTAAAAGTTTTCCACCTCATGAGGTCATACATATTGGGAAGTCGGACATTCTGACGTAAAAGCTCCGCCCTCATTTTCATAACCGCTCAGTGCTAAGCATAATTCCCTTTAAATGTCACAATAAGTCTTTACTTAAGTTTTGGTTCATAAAAGAATGCATTACGCACTTAACCAACATGTATCATAATAGCTCATAGACTCATTAGGTGAGAATGTCCTTTCAACCTTAGAATCATTAACATGTGAGTAAACCTTTCACATCATACATATAGTGTTTCATGAGAATAACCTTTCATTCAACACAACAATTCGACCATAGTCATAGCATATCATACATAGTCATATCATATCGTACATAGTCATATCATATCGCATATAGTCAAGTGTAGGGGTATAAGGATGAAGGGAAGAGCATCAATACCACGATATACACCATAACTAAACACCTCCACCTATAAAGTGGATCAACATCATCATATACATTTCATTCATAATAGTATGTAAAGGTGCATATGAGAACTAACCTTTCAATCAACACCATAGATACAATACCATCATAGACACTTCCTTCTCAAGTGTTCATAAGCATGTTCATAATAGCATAATCACACATAATTCACATATATTGCATTTAAGGGTCACATTGAGTCAATACATCTAGCATTCAACATATACAACATAGATACCACCATGACTCAAGTAATCCATTCATTTCATGCATAAACTCATGTGATCATATTATAGGTCATGTGGGTGAAGTCTTTACACAATAATGCCATATACAACTTCAACACACATAATAGCTTCCTTCTTCAAGCCTAAATATCTTTAACTAGTTCATATTAGTTTTTACCTTTAAAGCCCTAGAAGTCATCTTCATGTTACAAGCCTTATTCTCAAGCAATGCCTCACATGATCATCATGGATACCTAATTCTCAAGGTAATCTACCACATGCCTCATACTTGATCAATTTTAGTCATATAGTATCATATGGAGTCAATCTCAACATTACTCAACCATGATCCATCATATAAGCCCAAATCAAGTTAGTTCATGTCTACAAGATTCATTCATAGGCTATTCATGTCTAAGTGATCTAATCTAAGGCAACTCATCAGTCTCTGCCTCGGACTCAACAGCAGCTACCTCTTTAGTGCATACCTCATCTCCGGTGGTAGTCAGAGGCACATCTGGATCAACTAGCACATCAAGGATCTCTACTGTCCAAAAACTCATCGACGTATCGGTGGACTTCTGTTAGTCCACATCTCTCCTCAGCTCAGCAATAGCGGCCTTCAGAGCCATCACCTCATCAGTGGCCCCTTGGCCTTGCTCATACTCCGTTATACGTGCTGCAAGGGCATCATTATTTATTCTAAAGGGTGTCACATCATTGGCAAGGGCTCTCTCGATCATGCCAGGAATGTTGGCCTCAAGTCTGGCGGTGCGTCTATTAGTAGAATGGGCTAGCTGCCCCATACTTAGTAATGTTGCCTGGGTGAGCGGGGGCCGGTCAGCAGTAGCAACAATAGACCTAGGAGGCAAATGAGTTGTAGAGGAACTGGGAGTAACATAAAGGACAAAACTAGATGTACCCGAGGGCCCAAGGGCCAGAGTAGGCAATATTGCCTCTGCACGTAGTATCTGAGTATCAACAACTGGGGAAGGGTCCACCGGGTTGACTTCTTCTTCTCTGCCTCATCTTACATATATTCCACCTCAATCCACCGGATGTCAGTACAGGATGTGGGAGTCACTTCCACAACTTTTTTCTCATCTCTAGGCACCCGAGCTTGCCTGCACAGCTTGGTGATCAACACTAGAAAGGGGAGAGAAGTTTGGCGCTGCTTGGCCCTCATGACCATCTCTTGTGCAATAATCATCCCCAAGTTCATCCTTGTACCATCAATGATGCAACCAAGACAGGCTGCTTTGGCGTGGCAGAGAATTGACTCATTCTGGGATGGCATGATATTACTGCTGACGAGGCCAAACCAGAACCTTGCCGCTATATTGGGGTCCTTCTTCTCAATGGGTGTTCCAACCTCGATCCACTTGAGAATACCATCAGATATCAGAGGAGCCAACCATTTCTTCATATTTTCTAACGTCTTTCTCCTGATCTTTTATTGGCAGTCATCCTCAATTCATGTTGAAACCCCCAGGACTTCATTGATAATATCACTATCACATTTCACCTTTTTACCCTTGACGACCACATAGTCTACTGGCTTGAACTTGGCATCTTGTTTCTTCCCTTGTGGCACTAGGGCTCCATAAGCGATGTAGAATTATTAGACTTAGTTTAGAACATAAGGGCCTCGGGATCGAGTGAATAGCTGGAACTTGTGGGATCTCAAGCAACTCATGATGTCTGGTTATCTATCTATGACTACATCAGTCGATAACCTCTTTTCCTCTATAAGGGTCCTCAGCCCCTCAGTCTTCAGTCTATTCATAGTCCGGGGAGGATTACCATGTGCAGTTGGTGTTGGAATAACAACATGTGCTGGAGCAGGTGGAGTAGTGGTGGCCTGGGTAGCCCTGATCCTACAAGGATCATTCAGCCTCTTGGAACGAAGCTCAGCCCTCTGGGCTGACAGTAACTCATCATCATCAGCTCAAAAGTGGTAAGGTAGGTGGCATAGATCCCATCACTATCGGAGCTGGCCTCCGGTGATGCAGGAGCAGGATCCTTTCCCTTCCCTTTTCCCTTCCCACCTGTGGTGGGAAGTTTGGTAACCTTAACCCTGGATAAAGCTGCATCCTCATCAATTGTTATTCCCTTAGCCCTCTTGCGGGGTGGCATGTCTCTATTGGCCACTTTTGGTCTAGACATATTTGCAAAAACATCAAAAAGAGTTAGCTTCCATTCTAGAAGAATTGCAGAAAAACAGTACCAGACAGACTCGCCAAAATGATCGGCGACTCGCCGAATCGCTTTGGCGAGTCAGATTAGGCTAGTCGAAAGGAGTGGCTCAAAATTTCCTAGAAAACATGGAATGTCGGCGATGGGAGGATCCTTTCAGTGAATCGCCTAGAGCATTCGATGAGCAAGGACTAGCCCACCAAAAGTTACAGTGTATTTTAAGGGTTAGAGGCGTAGAAATGGCGATCAAAGAAGACTTTCGGCAAGTCGCCGAGTGCACTCGGCGAGCTCAGGCTTCTCGCTGAAAGTTACAGAAGCTAAACTTAACAATTGCATGATATTAAAGGCTATCAAGGGGGATTCAGCACCGAGTGGTTCAACAACTTGACCCAACTCGCCAAACCGCCCAACGTGCCTACTTTCAACACTACTTCCAAATTCAACCCCGCAGCCCCAGAAAACAAAATCAAAATATACACTAGTACAATTAGACTTAGACCCATATGACCCATGCCCCCAGAATACTCATATTTCTCCCGGTTTGGCCAAATTTGGCCATTTGACGACTTTAGCCCTTGAGAATGACGCCAACCGCTCCATCATTGGGCAAAGCACGTTATTTGGCACAAATGTAGGTTACTTAGACTTCACCCCACTAGACCCGTCATCAACAAAACACAACCCAACAAGATTTTGATCAATTTTAAGCACGAAATTTGACAAATCAACAATATTGGCATTTTAGGCAAGATATACAAATTAAAACAGGCACACATGCACACAAGCACAAAAATAATGAACTCAGAGAGGCCCAACACTCTTCCAATTCTAAGCGTCAATGATAGTTAATTAGTATATAACCCAACTAAAAGAGTTGGGGTCGAATCCCACAGGGAGCGGTACATGTTTATGATTCAATAGTAAAGTGTGAACATGGTCAAATCAGCCATAGGAGTAAACATTATCAAAGTAAAACACAATTCAAATCAGGGTGTGACAGAAATGTCAAATAAGGGGGTTTTGGTTTGAAATTATCAACTACAACAACAGCAAACAACACGAAATAACAATAAGGAGACGGGTTCTTGGGATGTGATTCGATTAAAGGCTAATGTAGACAAATGGGTAATTGCAAATGTTAGGAAATAGCTGTGTATTAGTGAATAAGCTAGACTATAAAGGAGGTAAACTTTCTCTCGAACAATTTACCTCGAATCGAGTTAATTTCTCTCGAACATCAACAAGCATGCAAAATAATAACGGCCTACGCTTTAGTCCATTCAGTCTCTCGAGCTGAATGTGTGGAAAAGGGTTTACGATTCACTCTCTCGAGTTGAACCCATGGCAACCCAATACCCACTGACTATCAATCAATAATCTTAGTTTTAAAACCTCTCTCTCAAGCAAACTAAAACCACAAGGGTAGAACTTCACTTACAACTACAATTCTTAAATTGAACCACAATTAATGATTTAAATTACTTCTGAACAGCATTTAAACTAATTATTTGCAATACCCATAAACTAAATAAGCCCATAATCACATAATCACCCCCCAAGAATTGGGGATTTAGCTAGACATCATAAAAAGATAAAAATTGTTACCAAATTATGTTTCCATCAACTGGGTAAGATTAATTTCATCCTTACAATGGTCTAAATTGAAGAATCTCAAAGACCCACTTCCAATTTCTCAAAAGTGAAAAAACTTCAATTCTTCAAAGCTAAGGAAAACTTGTCTCAATACTTAAAATTTGCTGTAATGAAAATATGATACTTGCTAATTGATAAAAAGATCCTAAACTAAATGTTCAAAAACGTATTTATAGTCGTGAAAAATATGCCATGAAGGGCCATTCGACGTAGTAAGTTGGGCTAGTGATAAACTCGGTGATCCGCCCTTTGGTCAATTCCATCACCTTTTTGCCTTGGCATTCAACATCTTCTAGGTTTGTAACTTTGGGCAATTTAACTCTGCATCGCGGAATCACTCGGTGATCTGCGGACTACTCCTTTCACTCGCCAACTTGGTTCTTTCCTTCAAGTCTTGGCACACTAGAACTTTAGGTGGTCAAATGGCCACTCGGTGACTCACCAAATGAACTTGGCGATCACCAGGCTCTCTTTTCTTCCTTCTTTCAGCTCGCTTCATTCCTTTTTGGAAATTACTGTCCTTGCTTTGTTCCTCAATCCAAATACCTTGAAATCAAGGATTTTACATCATTTATTGTCACAAAAAAAGCATTTGAGGACACTAAATATATCCAAATAAATCCATAAATGAGTCCAAATCTTGGACTCATCAGTGCTCCAGTCTTCTTTGTTATAAATAAGGATTGTTCTCTTCATATGTGTATTAACTATTGGTAGCTGAACAAGGTTACCGTTAAGATTAAGTATCCTCTCCCAAGGATAGATGGTTTGTTTGACCAACTTCAAGGAGTGAGTTATTTTTCCAAGATTGACCTTTGGTCGGGTTATAACCAATTAAGGGTGAAAGAAGATGACATTACGAAGACGGCCTTTCGAACTCGGTATGGTTATTATGAGTTTCTGGCGATGTCTTTTGGTTTTACTAATTCTCCGACGGCATTTATGGATTTGATGAATAGGGTGTTAAGATAATACCTTTATATGTTTGTGATTGTGTTCATTGATGATAAATTGATCTATTCGAGAAGTGAGGATGATCACATCAACCATTTGAGAATTGTGTTGCAAATTCTCAAGGACCAAAAACTCTTTGCAAAGTTTAGCAAATGTGAATTTTGGCTAAGGTCTGTAGCTTTCCTTGGTCATATTGTTTCAAGTAAGGGTATTAAGGTAGATCCTAAGAAGACGGATGCGGTCAAAAGTTGACTTAGACCTCTATCCCCTTCATATATTAGAAGTTTCATGGGTTTAACTTGTTACTACAGAAGGTTTGTTGAGGGGTTTTCATCGATTGCCTCTCTATTGACAGCATTGACTTCAAAGATGGCCAAGTTCTTTTGGTCTGAAGGATGTGAAAGGATTTTTCAGGAATTGAAGGATAGACTTACTTCCGCTCTGATGTTGACTTTAATGAAAGGGACTAATGGTTTGGTGGTTTATAGTTATGCCTCAGGAATTTGTCTAGGATGTGTACTTATGCAAACTGGGAAATTTATTGCCTATGCTTCAAGGAAACTTAAGATTCATGGGAAAAAATATCCTACCCACGACCTTGAACTAGCGGAGGTTTTTTTTCCCTTAAAGATTTGGAGGCATTATTTGTATGTTGTTCATGTACATGTTTTTACCGACCATAATTTGCAATATGTGTTTAATCAGAAGGATCTAAATCTTCGCCAAAGAAGGTGGCTTGAGTTATTGAAATATTATGATATGAGTGTTTTTTATCACCCCGGAAAGGCTAATGTGGTGGAAGATGCTCTTAGTTGGTTATCTATGGGTAGTGTTGCTCAGATTAAGGATTATAAGAAAGATTAGTTCGGGATTTTCATAGATTGAGCCGGTTGGGTTTTAAGTTAGTAGACTCTACCAAATGTTGTGTTATGGTTCACAATAGCTCATAATAGTCTTTTGTGGTAGATGTGAAAGCCAAGCGAGGACTTGATTCGACAATGGTTGAGTTGAAGAAAGCGGTGCTTAAAAAGTCCGTAGAGGCTTTCTGCCAAAGGGGAGATGGAGTACATAGATATCAAGGTTTTTTTGTGTGTTACTAATGTTGGTGACTTGAGGGAAAAGCTCTCGATATTCCGTTCACCCAGGAGCCACCAAGATGTACCGTGACTTGCGGAAGATCTATTAGTGGAATGGGATGAAAAAGGAAATTGCAAAATTTTTGGCTAAGTGCCCTAATTGTCAACAAGTGAAAGTTGAGCATTAGAAATCAGGAGGTTTATCCCATGACATTAGTATTCCAACTTGGAATTGGGAAGATTTGACTATGGACTTTGTTGTTGGTTTGCCTCGCACCCAGTGACTACATGACTCGATTTGGGTTATAGTAGATCGAATGAAGAAGTCGACTAATTTTATTCCCGTCAAGTTTTCTTATTCAACGGAGGACTATGCTAGATTATACTTTAGAGTAATGGTAAAGTTTCATGGAGTGCCTTTATCCATTATCTCTGATCATGGTACCCAATTCACTTCTCAATTTTTGAGATCTTTTCAAAAGGGTCTTAGTACTCATGTTAAGCTTAGTACGACCTTTCATCCACAAACTGATGGTCAAGAGGAGCGTACTGTCCAAACTTTGGACGTTATGTTGAGAGCTTGCGTGTGATTTCAAAGGTAATTGGGATGATCATTTGCCACTACACCATTTTAGTACTAAGGCCACACTAAATCTAGACAACACTTACAAAGTGTTGCCAAAAATATTTTTGGGTACACTTTTAAAGTGTAGCTTTAGTTTTTAGCTTTTCCCAACGATAATATTGACAACACTTGTAAAACGTGCTCTTTAGTAGTATAGGCTACACTTTATAAACGTTTTCAAATTATGATATAATTGACAACACTTATTTACACATATGACTACACTTTTAAAGTGTGCTATTTTTATAATTTTAAAAACAACACTTTACAAGTGTAGCATTATAATTTTCCCAAAAATTTCACTAAAATATTGTATTCCCTCCAATATATTTTACTTTCCCCCCAATTTCTAATTTGTCAATGAAGGAACTCATAAAAGAAAAATTCTATACAAACAAATATACTCTAAAAAACATTTTACCCCAAATTAACATAAGAGCTGCTCTTTATCTAAATCAAAATAGGAGCTATTTTTTTTGCCCAAATCAAAGCATTTTGCCGCAAATAAAAATCTCGTACCCTAAACCCTACAACTTGCTCTTGCTCTGAATGTAGAAGAAACACAGTCGTTGCTCTGAATCGTCCAAATGGGTACTTGAAAGGGGAGTCGCGGATAGAGAGAGCGTGGTCTCATTGGAAGAAGCTAGGCGAACCCAAAATTATAGTGGCACCAATGGTTGACAACTCGGAGCTTCCTTTCCTTCTTCTCGACACATCGATGATGTACACAGTTTCTTGGAAGAAACTGGTGCTGATGGGGTACTTTCAACAGATCCTCTTCTTGAGAATCCAGCCCTCTTTGTTGGATATCGAACTGCTAAATAGGGATTGGGTGTTGCAGGAATGAAGGAAGAAAATAAGCTAGATCAGGTTGAGTTACTGATAGAATATTTGATGTTTTGTGAGTGATATCCAGTGCCTTGGATAATCATCCGTTCTTATGTACACAAGTTGTTGGGAGAGTGGTTTAGGATCCAGCCAAGTGTGCGAGAGGATTTTAACCAATAATACAAACTCACCTTAGAATTTCTTTATGATTTAGTGAACCGATTAAAGGAACTTGGGGTGAGAATACCACTTTATGCTGAAGGATACTCAGTAGGTAGTATCTGCAAATTGACTTGTTGCTCAAGTTCTGTTCTAACCTGAAAGATGAAGCCAGCTATGGTGAATAACCAGGTCAGTTTTCTCACTCCAGCTCGTTCTTGAAATATGTTGTACGCTCACTAATGTTGGTCAGAGCAGGTGTACGGTTAAACGTATCTCAGCCTTTTACCTCATATTTTGTATAATTATATACCAATTTTTTTCTCATATCATTGAAATAATTTACACATTTTTTTTTTCGTACATCTCGATTTGTATCCTGACTAATTATTTGTAAGGTGACTAAATTGTTATCCAATAGATGCAATTGGACTAATTATTTGAGAGGTTATGCTATAGTGCTTCGACCGTATGATCAAGACCTCCTTAGTTTATTTTCCATAAAGTGCGGTGCTGGGTGCTTGAAGTGTCAAGAGCACCATGTAGACAACTTTACTCTCTGCTAGTTTGAAAACTTGAAAGCGAGAACAGACTGAACAATGCATGTCTTAAGGTTTAACTTTTATAGTGCGACATTGTATTTGTCACTCGTTTATTTTCACGGGCAACAAAAAAAGGAAACTAATTCAGACTTGCTCAAAAAAAAAAAATTCATTGTTCTGCAAATCTCATCGTCATTGTATATTTCTCTATTTTCGATGTCATATGGTGATTTCCCTAGTCCTTCCTTGCCTTCAATCGGGAAACTGAAAAAATAGCGTCAAGAATTCCAACATCATTTGGAGGAATTGAGGAATCTAAAGGAGCAAATATGAGCTCTGGCAAGGAAGATACAATCAGTCACTCGACTCATATATTGCATCCTTATTCTCGTTCATCAGATTCGCTCTTTTGGTATTTGAAAATCATAATTTATATAGTTATATTTTCATTCTATGCATTTTTAAAATGTTAGATGCTATTTTAGATCTAAATAATCTTCACTTTTTCAGAATCTTAGTTCATTATATTACATAAAGATTAAACTCGTTATCCATTTAAGTTGGTCAGGTAATTTAGATTGGTGCTATAAATTGAGTTTTGATGCAATTTTAGATCTAAATAATGATTAAACTCGTTATGCATTTAAATTGGTCAGGTAAATTGTTAGATGCAATTTTATATCTAAATAATCTTCACTTTCTAAAGCTCTAACAAAACCTGATTCTATAAGCATTTATGATGCTTGCCGCAGGATGGCTGCTCGCAGAGTTGATGCTTTATTGCTGATTGACTCGAATGCATTACTATGTGGTATATTGACGGATAAGGTTAAAACTCAATCCTTCTTTTAACTCAGTAGACTCAAGTATAAGTTGATATTGTTGACTTACTCTTCCTTTTTTGTATATGTGTTTCTTTCTTCCTAAAGGATATAACAACTAGAGTTATTGCATGTGAAGTAAATATTCAGGAAACACCTGTTTCAAAGGATATGCCAAAATATCCTATTTTTGTACTTTCAGACACACTTGTGGTAGAAGCATTGAGTTGTTGCCCTCTCAGACACAATTTTTGCACTATGCAGTTGAGCATCGTAGACCACTACAATAGTTGGAAGAGACATTGTTGATGTTACTAGTAGCTATGCAGGTATCATTGTTGCAAACCCTTTTCAGGTATTATTTAGTTTTCACTTTTACATGGTGTTTCTCACATCAAGTTAACATTAAGCTATGTTTGTATTATCATCAAGCATTTGAAGATGCACGCTGAACCGTCTGATGTTCAAATTTAATCATTGGTTGTGATGATTTGTGAAGCTTTTACCATTTACTTCATAAACATATGTCAAACCATGTTTTGCTAGTGTTACCTTAAGACTTGAAAGTTATAACAATGTCTTCTTTACCAACCATTTGAATTACTGCATAAAAACTCTGGTCGTACAGTTTCTTCCCATCTTGTGGTTCAGTTTCCTTCTTATGTTGAGACCCTTCTTGTGTTATATGCTGTTGTTTATTGTGAGAAAGCATTTATTTAGAGTATGATATGTCTTTTATTTGTTCTTAGTATCTGTTATGCTGATGAGGGGTAGAAGACCTTAGAACCCTATCTTGATATGCTAAATTTGCTTCACTGAGAGTTTTTTTTTTCTGGAAGGGTGTATATACCAATACTTGGTATTCATGTCGATCTGTTATTCAGGTCTATAACATTGTCAATTGTTCTATGGTATTAGTAATACAAAATAGTTGAGTTATGAAAATTTGACTCACTCACCCTTAATTGCTGGCAAGCTTAGTGTATTCTGAGAATCATTTAGGCAATATGAGGAGTTTGCTAATCCCTAAATTTTGAGGATTTAAATTTTGGGAGTAACTCGTCTTCACTTTGGTGATTGTTCGAGGAGGGTTCACATGTTGACAGATTCCATAGGCTGTTTTCACCACATTTTACTTGATGTTCACTTTCTTCACCAATTAATAATGTTGTCTGAGCTTTTCATGTTTGTTAGTTTGTATGTCGGCTTTCTGTCTTTTCATGTTTGTTAGTTTGTATTTAGTTTCTCAATTGACTTATAGCAGAAGTACAAGTGGTCATCTGGGTTGTTGCACAATCCCTAACCTAGCAGCAACTTTTCTACTGCCAACTCAGAGCTGCCGTTTAAACCAGGTGACGTATAAGAATTTAAAGGATTTTATTCTGATCCAGCTAAATCAGAGGCCTAGTATTCTTTGCACTAACCATTTTATATTTTTCTTTCCTGAATTTAACTCAGAAAAAACCATCCATCCTTTTAGCTACACATAAAAACTTACCTTATTTATTCTAATTCTTATTCAATTGTTTCCCACTGAAAACTCTGTAACAGGTGTACAAAGGAAGTTGGTTATGAATGATCAGGTATGTTTCCTTGGAAACAACCTTTTCTTATTTTCCCATCTAACAGATGAGACAAATGTTGTGGCTAGATATAGGTGTATTCTCGAGTGCTATACATTCGTAAATCTACGCCTGATTCTCAAGTGTTGATACAACTATGGTGCACACTTTTAATATTCGATTTGATTCACCTTTACTATTTGAAACTTTATATTTTAGAAAAACAAACTTAACTGAGAGTGCCAGAGAGTTGAGCGAGAAAAATGGGCATGGTGGTGTAGTAAAGAAGGTGTGAGTGGGGCAAAGAGAGGGAAGAAGCGTAGTGCATACAGAGGGAGGGTGTGTGTGTAAATAAAGACGGGAGGCAATGCATATGGGAGGAGAAGGAATGGGGGTTCATGTGGATTGTACTGAAGTTAAATGAGGGGTCTTGTTTGTGAAATCATGTTATTCTTTAAGAACAATGACTAGTTATTTCTTGATGTCGCCTAATCTACTACTTCATGCCAGTATACCTGTTGTTTCATTCCATTTGGTCTGTCCAAAAATATGATCCTTCGTTAAATGAAAAGTCTTTGTTCCTATCATTTAAACTAATAAAAACTTATATTACTTCAAACTTTTTGACATCTTACCAACCAACTGTTCCACTTTTCACATTTCTAACAATTGTCTAGAACACTGTCCTAGAAAACTCAATTTAGTAATCTATTCAAATGGTGCATGTTCTACTGTACAAATTCAGCATGATAACATAATTAAGTTTACAGATGTTTGCGACTACATCTTTATACCAACATGCTATAGTTTTGGTCTCTATTCTTTTGCTGTGTACTAAGGTTTTTCAAACCATTTGACATATTACCAACCAACTGTTCTACTAGTAATTTTATTTTGAATGTGCAGGAAATTGCCGGTAATTGAATTTGAATAGTGTCCAGAAGTATACTCGATCTATTGTAGTGAACGATGAAGAGTTTTGTATTATTGTCATATTTATTTGAATGCATTTGATTTGTTGGAATTTATTGATAGTACCACTGGAATATTCTCTAATGCGCCTAATAATGGACGGGGTTCCAGATCAGTTTGCTTAGTTTGATGACCAAGTTTAGTTTCATTTCCCCAAGAGAATGTATAAACCCTTCCTTCTTTTGATAATATGGCAGTGAAGAAATTCCCATGTTTGTGATGAACTTATTACATGTTTTTATGCATTTGTATGTTTGCCTATTGTTTTCTTCCAGATTTTATCATTCATATTGGGTCTGCTTTGTACATGTTTGGGATCATTTAACTATTTGCCTACTGTTTTCTCCCAAATTTATTTTATCATTCATATTTGCCTACTGTGACAGTCTTGGAATATATGCACTATTGTTTTCTCCCAGATTTTATAGTTTTTGTACATGTTTGGGGATCATTTAACTGTGAAGGGGTTGGGAAGGGGCTGGAAATTGAACAATATAGTGAGCATATGAAATACATGATTCTCTAACTTATAATTTACTTTTGAATGTGCAGGAAAATGCCGGTGATTGAATTTGATGAATAGAGGACAAAAGTAAACTCGATCTATTGTAGTGAACGATAAAGAGTTTTTGTACTATTATCATAAATGTTGTTTGAATACATTTGGTTTTGTGGAATGTATTGCTATTAGAGATCTTTAAGCAATTGTTTTTTATATGTATGGGACATGTTCTCGAAGTTTATTTAATTTGAAATATATACTTTCAAATTATTTATAAGCTAATTTTGTGCTTTATATCACTTATATATATTTAATTGTGATTATTGATTATATGCAAACTAAATTTTATCGCAAGTGGCTAAATTGTGGCTACAAAAATTCTACACAGCATTGCAACACTTTGAAAGTGTGGCTTATTGTTTATAAATTTTATCTTGTACATAAGAAAAGTTACACTTTATAAGTGTTGTTGTAGGTGAGATATAAAAGGCTACACTTTTAAAGTGTAACCAATAACAACGCAAAGGTCACACTTTTAAGTGTAGTATAATCAGATAAAAGTGTTGCTAATGAAATACTCCAAAGCGTGGCCTTTATACCTCTTTGGCCACGCTTTTTAAGTGTTGCTGCTTTGGCTACACTTCAAAAGTGTGGTCTAATGTCAAAGGTTACGCTTCTTTAGGCCACCCCCTAAAAAGTGTTGCTTAAAGTAATGAAATGTGGCCTTTTATCAAAGGCCACACCTTTTGCTAGTTTAGGCTACACTTTACCGGGGTGGCCGTAGGCCTAAAATGGTGTAGTGTGCCTTTGATTGAGTATGTCTATAACAATAGTTATCACTCAAGTATTGGTATGGCTCCATTTGAGGCCTTGTATGGCAGGACGTGTGGATCTCCTATAGGTTGGTTTGAAATGGGAGAAGTTGCTTTGATAGGCCCACAATTGGTACATGACGCTATGGAGAAATTTTGACTTATAAGAGAGAGGTTGAAAATGGTTCAAAGTCAACAAAAGTCATATGCCGATGTTAGAAAAAGAGATCTTGAGTTGATGTTAATGATTGGGTCTAGTTGAAAATTTCACCCATGAAGGGTGTAATGAAGTTTGGTAAGAAAGTGAAGCTTAGCCCTCGATATGTGGGACCATATCAGATTTTGAAGTGTGTTGGTCAGGTTGCTTATGAACTAGAATTGCCTAATGAGTTGGCATCGGTGCATCCAGTTTTCCACGTCTCCATGTTGAAGAAATGTATTGGTGATCTAACATCTATAGTTCCCTTAGAAGGTTTGGGAGTTGATGAGAATCTTTCTTATGAAGAAGTTTTGGTTGAGATTTTAGACCGGCAAGTCAAGAAGTTGAGAAACAAAGAAGTTGCTTCCGTGAAAATTTTGTGGAGGAATCAGTTAGTTGAGGGTGCTACTTGGCAGGCCAGGCCGATATGATGTCCCGATATCGTCATCTCTTTCCTTCTACCCCTACTCTAGCTTGACGTATTTAGCTCCTTATGATTTACTCTTTGGTGTCATGTGTCTTAGATATTCCTATGAAATCCTCAGTTATGCTTGCTTATGAAAAAGCTTAAGTTTTGAGAAAATGAGTCAACTTGATTGATTTCTACATGTTTATGTGCATTTGAGTATGGGCTGCATACAGACTTCATGATATGATGTTTTGAACATGCTTTAACTTGGAGTTGATGTTTCCTCCTCGGATATGTGCATTTATGGTATTGCATGCATGATAAACTGCTAGATTTGAGTTCTTTTCCTTCTTGTGATGTCTAGGATTTCATTTGAGGATGAATTTTCCCAAGGGGGAGATAATGTAACACCCCAGAATCAAGAAATCGAGAAAAAGGGAGGCAAGTGGGAGGTCATCAACCCTCTAATGAACCAAGGCACCCTTCATGGACCGTGAAGGGCACCAGGGCTCGTGGTGGTACCCATGCTGAAGTGGACACTGTTCTCCCAAAGGTCAGGTTCTTCTCATGAACACCCAAACAGCTCGTGAAGAGACAAACGAGTCGTCGTGGTGGCCGTGAAGAGGAGACAGAATCCCCCAAATCGCTGATCCAGGGTAACGACTGCCCAGGCGGCTCTTGGACCCTAAGACGGCTCGTGTGGGCCTTCATCTGGAGGTTCGCATCATGTGTAAGCCAGGGTAAGTTAGGTCTTTTCCTAATTATTTTATCTTTATACTACGTTGTTTTACCCTTACCTAGGACCCCTATATAAGTGATTTTAACCCCAAAATCACCCATTAAAGTCATTCTCTCAAACTTTCAAAACATAAATAAGTCTTCCTCCCTAATATTTCTCTCTCTAGAAAGCTTGAAGAAGAAGGGTCAACCTAGGGTTTGAAATCAAGTCTCCAATTCCACCATTGAAGTTAAGCAATTGGAATTGAGGTATGATAGTTTTCATCCATGGATCTCTTCCTTTCATGGAGTTCCCAAATTCTCCTATTTTCAAATATTGAAATCCCCAATTGTGGGTTAGGGTTTTCTTCTATGTTTTGGGTTCTCTTGATTATTGATTTAATTGATGTATTTATGATCTTTTATGCATGAATTTATTTAATCTCATGTTTTATGATGATTCCTGATGAACCCAAGAAATCCCCATGTTTTCCAAGTTATGATCATATAATGTGGCTTTTTTATTATGAAAGAAGATTATATGAAATCAAATATGAATCGATAGAATTACATGAATTTATGATAAATTTCCATGAACCTATGTCTAACTCATGTTTTCTAGATATTGATGTGTGAATGTGGGTTTCGAACTATGAAAGGTGAATTATGGAATTATGTATGTTCTTATGAAAATGATGTAAATGTTTTAAGGATTCTTTGAGAGTGAATTATCAATGATGTTGTTATTGTCGTGTTGTTGAAATGATTTTTCATATACAAATGTAAGCATAAAATGTGAAAGGTTTTCTCACATGAAAAGGGTTCTTAGCGTTGAAAGGCTTTCTCACCTAAAATGAACCAATAATAAGAAGTTATTCTAATGATGAGGCAAGAGTCGATTACACATGCTCTCTAATTGAAAGACAAGAGACGATTACCCATGTCATAAGATGTAAGGACGAAAAGCGATTAATAATGTTCCTTTAAGAGGTAAGATGAACTGTGAATGAGAACCATTCCGTGGAAGTTAAACTTAGAACCGAGTGTACAAGTTGCAATTACCCATATCCCATAAACTATGTGCCAACATAGGATTGTCTAGATAGATATTAGCTAGTGGAGCAACAAAAGTTAGAAGTTCATGGTCCTTACCTTGGAAAGTAGGATAACTCTTTTCGGTGTGGGAGACACCGGATTCCATGATGATAGCTCTCGTGGTCTTATATGTCGATTAAGTCTACTTCTCACAAGCAAGTTATGATGAGCAAAGGTTACTTCAGGAAAGTATATCATACATGTTTAAGATGATGATTATGTGCATTGACCATGTTTTATGACTCATTATTTCTAACCCTCTTATGTCATATTTTAGCTTGGTCATTTAATTTTATGAAGGTATCTCTTTTAAGTATGTTTTCAAATATTTTATGCATGGATATCATACTTGGTACATATATTTTACTAATGCCTATTCTTGCCTACATTTCCCCAAATGTAGGGTCCGACAACCCGAGTTCCCAGTTTCATGGCTAGAGTTCGTTGACGAGATTCCAAGCTTTGGTGAGTCCTCATGCTTTGAGGACCGGATCTTCGTTGTCTTTAGTTCCTATTTTTTTTAGTTTTGGACATGATGTACGGGCTAGGCCCAGATTCATTCTTATGTACTAGATGGCTATTGAGACGATGTTAGAATTTCTTCTTTGCTTTATAAAACTTTGGTACATTGAAATTGTCTTTTAAATCTCTTGATTTCTATTTCTTATGTTATGAATGCTAAGTTGCTTACATGGACCCTCTCAGGGTCCTATACGCCATGTTACGCCTAGGGGCTACCTTAGATCATGACAAAATCTACTACAACTAAACAAATTTACAAGCTAATTTCCCAAATGGAATTTCTAGCAATCAATCCTTGGCAAAAGCGCCATTTTTGGTAATGCTCAAACTACTCTTCAAAACCAATCCAAAGAGTAAGAGATCGCCGTCAATATAAATACCCAACTAAGAGTCGGGGTCGAATCCCATAGGGAATGATACAAGGCAAAGAATTCTATCAAGAAATTTAGATTGTAAATTAATTCATTTGGAGAAGTAAGAACAATAGATTGAAGATTCCACAAAATTTATAAAAGAAGTTCGGTTTCAAAAGTCACAATTAAGTTAAGATTTCAAATAATTAAAGTGATCTAGGGTGAGGGGATTGGAAATCAATGTCACATAGGGGAAATTGTATTTCTTAATAGTGATGAACATTCATGGAATGTCTAGGTCATCTTCAATGACACTAATCTTCTTTCGATACCATAGCATCAGTTCATAGAATCTCCTTTCGATCTAATCTATGTGCATTACTAAACAACCCAATACCTTACACTATTCTCTCTTTTGACGTAGAAATAGGGCAAATAGATCCGACCCATAAACTCTATTTCCAAGCAAATTACAGCATCAAACCTAAATTGCAAGTATCAGACTAATTATCAACTCCAATTAATCTCTTTCGAGCATCAATCCGAGATCGAAAGTAGGAATATGCTTGTATCCTTAACCCATAAGATAACCCCATACTAATTAGCCTAAACCCTTGTATGAATAACAACATAATAGAGCATAACACAATACCACTACATTAAATCCACACCCAACCTCATTATTGCACCGCTAGATTTTGAGATTTTACCCACTCATCACAAAATGTAATGAAAGTATACCTTTGAAAAAAGTATTTATGGGCAACTTTAAATTAAGAAATTATAAGAAATACCCATTTAGATTCCGACTTCAATTTGATGCATTCAAGAGCAAAGTTGAAAAATCCTAAAAACTAAAAGGGTTCTTCACAAAAAGTTTATCTCGATAAGAAACTTAGAATTCTCAAACTATTTTTTTGGACTCTCTTATTCTCTCTGATTTGGGCTATTTATAGTTTCCCAAAATTTTGCCCAAAAACTTAATGTGTGACCATTAGGCGACATTAATCGGGCTCGTCGAGCATATTCGGTGGATTGCCATTTGCTCTTGCAGCTCGCCTTTGTTTTACTTCAAGCTTCAAGTGTTTGAACCTCAGTCGGCAAGCTCATTCGAGTCTGCTTTTCATCTTCGATGGATTGTCGAGTACCACTTTTTTTCACCTTGCAGATCATCGAGTACCACCTTTGTTCAACTTCTTAAGCTTTCATTTTTTCTCCAAGTCTGTCACCTACGGTGATGGTTAGTCTGTTCCCCTTTCTCATTCGACATGTGACCATTCCTCTTTAAGTTCACCGACCTGCTTTAATTAATTCAATTGTTGAGCACTGTCACATTGGGTGAGGTCGTGCCAATTGTGTGAGGTTGTGTCAATACCTTACACTATTCTCTCTTTCAATGTAGAAATAAGGCAAATAGATCTGACCTAACCTCTATTTCCAAGCAAGTTACACACATCAAAACTAAATTGCAAGTATCAGACTAATTATCCACTCCAGCCAATCTCTTTCAAGCATCAATCAGATATTGAAAGTAGGAATTAAGTTTGCAACCTTAACCAATAAGATAACCCCATACTAATTAGCCCAAATTCATGTGCGAACAACACCATAACAGAGCATAACACAATACCACTACATTAAATCAACACCCAACCCCATTATTGCACCCCAAGATTTTGGGATTTTACCCACCCATCACAAAATGTAAAGAAATTATACCTTTGAAGAAAGTAGTCATGGGCAACATCAAATTAAGCAATTATAAGCAATACCCATTTAGATTCCTACTTCAATTTGTTGCATTCAAGAGCAAAGTTGAAACACCCCAAAAACTAAAATTATTCTTCACAAAATAATGTGTTTCTCTCTCAAAGAAACTCAGAATTCTCTGACTATTTTCTTGGACTCTCTTTTTCTCTCTCATTTGGACTAGAAACATAATGTGTGACCATTAGGGCATTAATCGGGCTCGTCGAGGATATATTCAGTGGATTGCCATTTGCTTTTGTATCTAGCCTTTGTTTTGGTACAGGCTTCGGGTGTTCGAACCTCAGTCGGCAAGGTCATTCGAGTCTTCTTTTCATCTTTGATGGATCACCGAGTACCATCTTTGTTCACCTTGCAGATCACTGAGTACCACCTTTGTTCAACTTCTTAAGCTTTCAATTTTTATCCAAGTTTGTCACTTTCGGTGATGGTCAGTTTGTTCGCCTTTTTGGTTCAACGTGCCACCATTCCTCTTTAAGGTTGACGACCTGCTTCAATAAATTCAAGTGTTGACCCCTATCACATTGTATGAGGTCATGTCAATTGGGTGATCCACCCTTATTTTAGGTGATCAATAATGTGAAGTGAAATCTACCACTCATCAAAGGGTGTGATGTGATTTGGGAAGCAGGGAAAGCTTAGCAAAAGTATATAGGGCCATTTGAGATTCTTTGGACTAGTTATGATGTCACTTATGAGTTGGCCCTGCCTCCTACATTTTCAGCTATTAATCCAATTTTCCATATTTTTATGCTTCACTTGAATGTTCCTAACGAGTCTTATGTGCTTTGATATGATTCAGTACAGTCGGATGACCATTTGACCTTTGTGGTGGAGCAAATTTCTATTTCAGCCAGAGAGATTAGAAGATTGCATTCGAGATCCATTTTTGTTGTTATGGTCTGGTAGAGGCACAATCTAGTTTAAGAGGCTACATGGGATACTGAGTATGAGATGTCAGAGAAGTTTCCCCACTTGTTTGAGCATTTAGGTACTTTTTGACTCTTTACTTCTGAGTATGAAAGTCATTTTAGTAGTGGATGTTGTAAATACAATTTAGGTCATGTTCTTCTTATTTCATTATTTTCTCTATATAAAACTTTCCTATAGATACCTTATATCACTTATAACTTGCTAGTACTGAAATTTTGTCCACCTAGTTATTTATTTGGTTTTTGTGCAGGTTTCATATTTGGGAGCTTTTGAAACTTAAGTGGTTAACTTGGTCAAAACTTTGGGTAGACGACCTCAAAATTCAATTCTGATTATTTCAATCACTCCAAATTTGGTGGGGTCACATAGTTTATTTGCATGCATGGGGTTTCGAAAAAATCTCGAGCACCTCATTGAGGATATTTTGAACTTTTGGCAACCAGCTGATGTGCATCAACCGATGCACCCCTCATTTACCCTACACGTTCGCAAACCTCAAGTTGTATCTGTTGTGATTAGTGGTCCTAATCTCAGCATTCGTGAGCCAATTGTCGCGTTCACTAAGAGTAATTAGGTTGGCCATCACATTTACGGGGTTGAACTGTGATCTTGTAAGCTAAGGGGACCACCCTTCATGTTCACGGGCTAGGCGCCATATTTCTATTCGCGTACTCGTTCTTGTGTTCATAGAGATTATTTTTCTATTCCTTTTAATTAATATCTTACGTGATTCAACCCATTTCCAACATTTTAAATTGCAATTGTGTGAGCTAGCTTTGTTTTTGCTGATTTTTGTTTACGTATCATTTGGACTTTGCAAGGTGTTGTATTTGGATCCTTGTTGAGACATGGAAAGCTTATTTTCTAGGTAGGTTATTGTTCTGAAGGGCCTCTCGAGTTTCTTTAATGGTGTTTTCTTGGCAAATTTGTTGCATGAGTTATTTATTTATGTTTTTGAGCTTGAATTCTTCCCATATTAGGGCACAAGTTCAGTGTGCTAATTTTGACCCATTGATGGAGTCAATTTCAGGATTCTTGTTGCGAGTTCTATAATTTTGTTTTTAATTCAATTGTGTGTTTATTTTGTTTTTTGTACTGTGGTAGCAATCTGAGGCCTAGTCGTAGTCTAGTGATTGCCTTAAACTTGTATTTTAGACCTGATAGGCCTTAGAGTTTCTTCGAAGCTTCTTCAGATGTCATAGCTCTTTAATGGATGATATGGCACACTTGGGTCAGATAGTATGATCCCTAGCTAGGCAACAACTCAACTCTTATGACTTCTCATCCCCAATTTTTCATCCTGTTTTAACTCAGACTTGGTTGTTGTTGATTTTGGGCCTAATTTTTCTATTTTGGATTGGGTCTTTAATTTGGAACTGGAGTAGGTCGTTTGTTACTCTCAAGATGATTTCTCTCAATTGTATGGGCCGATTAGAGGAAGAGCCGGTGATTTGGGATCTTCATAGCCATTGTCCATGGTTTTAAGACGCTAGCATCTCTTCTTTTACCCATGGTTTGAGGCCCTAGAACACCTCATTTAGCTGATGTCCAAGACACTGACGGACATCCTTACTCATGGTTTGAGGCCCTAAAACATATATTTAGCCTCAATTAAAGTTAGGGTGTCCCATCTATTAGTTGGGTTATAGTGCTGACTTTTTTATTCTATTTGGTTCTTTGGGGTTTATTTACTAGAGTTTGATTCTGTGGATGGTTGTGGAAGAGTGAAAATACTCTTAAACTAGCTAGTAATTTCCTTATCTCTTCTTTGTATCCATCGGGCTTATGGGGTTTGTTCAGATTAATTACTTTGAATTGGAAAAGAGTGTACCTTCTAGGCTTATGGGGTCCAGTAAAGGTTTAGATATCTTTTTGTCTTATTGTTTATCCATTTCTAGGCTTATGTGCTTTCTAGGTAGGTTCTCTTTAGGCATTCATTATTTAACCTCAAGCTACTTACCTTCTTGCATTTTATTATTCTCTTTACTTTTCAAATGCGGTCGACCTATAATTCCTCACGGGTTTCATTTAATTTGGTACTCATACTATACTCTGGATATGTATTTTGATGCAGATTCGATCTCTTGTTTCGAACTTTGATTTCAAACCTGTTGCGAATATATTCAGAGACTGAGGGTGAGCTTATGATGTCCTATATAAGCTTGTCTCCTTCTCTTTATAGTGTTTGATTAGTCTTTTGTATTGGAGACAACTTTGTACTTTTTGTCCACTTTTGAGAGTTGTACTCTTTTTAGCAATTCTATACATGTGTCCACCAGGTCCTGGGTTGGATCTCTTATTTTGATTATATGTATTTTCTCTTGTTCTTATTTTTCCATTACTTTCATTAAGTTATTTCGGCTATCGCATGTTGTTATTGTTTCTACCCAATAAGGCTATTACTTGTCATTCCAGGTTACAAGTTGGCTTATCCCCTGGTGGGTTATGGTAGATTCCACCATGGGTGCATATCTTAACACCATCTGCACTTACACACATTGAGATATTTGAAGCATAACCATTAGGAAATTTAACATATTTCAAAAATTCCTCAAATTATGTGTTCTGTTTATCTGACATATTATAACAAGTAGATGGCATCGTATTACTAGAACCATCATGTTGTAACCATTGTTCTTTTCTTATGTTCATATCCTTAAGATCTTATCGTGCTTTCTTTGTGTCTTTAGTTTTCCTGTCAATATTCAAAAATGTCGCCAAAATACTCTCACAAATGTTCTTTTCTACGTGCATGATATCTAAATTATATCGCAACTTCAAGCTCTTCCAGTATGATAACTCAAAGAAAATACTTTTCCTTACTCAATTCAAGTCTATAGGAAGATGTTTTTTTTCCTTATTATTTGAGTGTTTTACTGGTCTTTAAGTACATTTGTTGTCATACATCTTCTCATAAGAGCTCTTTGGTTACAATCTTTTTTCTACATTCCAATCAAACTTCATGCTTCTTCTCCATGTGTTTCTAGGTTTAAGATACCGATGGTGACCCATGTAATAAATTTTACTTCTTACAATTTTTGAAGGTGCATCCTTATTTCAAGTAGGGCATGCCATGAATCCTTTAGAACTCCATCCAGATAAATTAGCTAATACATAAGAAATAATATATGATAGCTATTAGTTTAATACATAAACTATATAAAACACTACATTTACATATATCTGTTATTTAATACCTAAACTATAGAAAACACTAGAATTACAGTTATGTGTTCCCCTGCTATTAAATTTATGATCGCAACTCTTCATAAATAAAGAAGAGTATCCTAGATTAGAAACATAAAAATAATGAGAACAAAAAGATGTCCAAATGCAAAGTTAACCAGGTATAACCCTAAGTAATCTCGAAAATAATGACAATACTTGATAGAGTAACACAAAATAAACTATGAAAAGCAGTGTGAATTGTCACCACAAAACTCCTAACAAAAAAAGTTTAATCAATCAGCAGGTGATTATTCCAATAGAAGAAAAATGAGATTCATGTAATCTTTTCTATCTATCTTGGACTAATTTCAAGAGTATTGGTATCATTACTATAGCTAATAAATAAGCAGGAAACAATCAAAGCTTGTCAATCTAACTACTTGAATTAGTTGAGGTGAGGCTTACTTATAAAGGAAAGACAAAAATCAAGAAATCGGTTACAACATGATATGAAGAACTTTTAGGCTGGAGATGATTTAAACATATTGAACAATAAGAAAGATAAACACTTGCCATAAGTTGGAAAGTCATTTATGGTCCATCAAACAGCAGCATGCATCTTGAAGCACTCCCCTATGGATGCATCAAATGTCTCTACAGCATCACTCAATAACTCTATCAGTTCATCAACTAAAGGCCGCAAGTAAACATCAATATCGTGCTTGAGGACCAGGAATAGTAGTAACATCATCGTATGAATCATTAAAGAATTTCCAATGAGGAAGATTAGAAGGAAATAAAATTACAGGTCACATGCTATATGTTGTGCTCATGTCCCCAAATGGGTTGAAACCATCAGTCGCAAGGCCAAGTCAAATACTACGTGGTTCTTGTGCAAACCACGTATGATTCTTATCAAATTTTTTCCATGCTTTAGAATACTAGATGCCTTAACACATTTGTCTCATCAAGATATGTTTCTTTATGCCACCTCATATCACTACTTGTTTTTTAAGGAAAAATATTGTAACACTTTATGAGGAATCTTTTTACCCTTTCCATTATCAATTTTCCACCTTGAAGTATCACATTGCAGACATTCTTGTCTATCTTTAAATTCACCCCAATAAAGCACACAATTTTATTTACAAGCATGAATCGAAATGTATCCTAATGTCAAACCTTGTAGCATGTTTTTAGCATCATAATGCAACTTAGGAAGTGTCTCACCATTAGGCAATGCATCTTGTAGCAACTGCAACAATATATTAAATGACTTGTTGCTCCATTGATTGTACACTTTCAAGTGGAGCAATTTCACAATAAATAAAAGCTTTGAGAATTCTTACATCCCTAGTACAATTCACATTCAGCTTCTTTCAACAATTTGTCAAACTTATTTGCTTCGCACTCGCTCAAATTATCACATCATTTTTACTAGATATTGTCTTCTGATTGGCTTGTGATTTTCTACCAATTTATGAATTGCTTCATCATTATCTCTCATTTGTGATTGTCCCTCATGGTATATCCATTGCACGTAATCTTTCATAATTCCTTTCAACGACAATTCTTCATATACTACATCTTCTGTTGGAAAAATTATATTTAAACAGTCTTGGCAGTGATATTGAATTTTATAATTTCGATCAAAGCGAGTTCGGATAAGTTTCATAAATGATTGGACACCCTCAACATATCTTTTAGAGAACTTTGGTTCATGCATCCATCATGTATCCATGATAAACTACCCAAACATATAACCAAATAATAATTAAATACTATAAAAAGCAGCCTTTAGAGATTTCAGAATTACCACAATAATTAATTATTCATTCCCCGTAATTTATATATACTTATATTATGTCAATCACCAGACATAGTCTAGTAACAAACTCTTAGATGCTCTCCCAAGCATATCGTATGTGAACAAGCTAATGATTTGTCTAGACTACAACAAGGGTTATTAAGTATTCCTTCTTTGAGATGAATATTCTTTATTGAGATAAAAGGGTCAAGTATTCCTCGTCATCAAATCCATCTGTTAAATCCCTCTGTAGGTGAGTGAGGACAAGCAAATGGTTAAGGGAAAATTAATGAACTATAGATGCACATGAGACATAATACATGCAAAATAATGCATTCAAAGAGCATATGCGAATAGAAATTCATACAATTTATTGGGATAAAACTAGAAGTCTCACAAGTTCATATTAATTTTAAGCTCTTCCCAAGTCTTCCGAAAACACAATAGATGCCACAAAAATCAAACAACTATTAAGCCTAGAAATTGTTGATGCTTGAGCTATCTGACCAAGTAGTATACAACCTACTTGACTACCTAAAACTCACTCACAATCAACTCCTAATAGCACTCCGTAAATAAGACTTCACTAGTGAATGAAATCATCTCTCAGACAATCTGTTTAACATGTTACAGGCATCCTACTCTAATCTTGGTTTTGGCAGCAATGAACGGGTGGTCAAAACTTCTGAAAAGTGGGGAATTTTAGTTTATATGTCAGAATAACATTCACAAAAATCTCTATTCATATGGAATCATAAACTACGTCACTAATAAAGCACATAATTCACGTCACTTTGCTCAAATTTTGGCTTGAAGAGGGATATGGGATGGTTCTGATAGCAAGCAAGAGAGAGAAGAAACATAGAACCTTACCTAATTACTAGGGAGGTGGAGGCTTCGCCGAAAAGATTGGCCACAACTAGTGCGGAGGAGAGTCATGAGAGGTAAACATCTTGGGACGATGAGTATCATTTGTTTTGGACGAGAAATAATAAGAGTCAGATGTTGGGTTGTTTTGGAATTAGAGTGAAAAGAACTTATCTGGTGGTGGGTGTTCTCGTGGTGCGATGGAGTTTCCTTTTGCCTCAATTTTTATTTAGTGGCTCGTGATGCATATGTTGCATCAATCATAAAATTTTCATTCCTAATTTGTTGTTCAATTTTTGTAGCTTTGAGTTTGTGAAGCAAGATTTGTGCTACTTAAACACTTCAATTCTAATACCTAATGAACTTAACCACTTTAGCTCATTTATTAATAAATAGAAATGAATCATTTATAGATTTGACTCATCTAATGACTTCTGTTTTTGTTCCCCTAAATTTTATTTCTTATCAACTTTATTCACTTGATTAAAGATTTTCTCCATAATCCAAAAAGAGAATAGTTACTACAAAAACTTATACCCATAGAGCACGGCATTTAACGTCGTGGCACAATAATTACCACCTTCACTTTTAGTCTCTCCATTTAGAGCTTAAGAAATTTTTTCTCCAATTTTGAAACAAGATTCTTGTGATGCTCGTGGTGTGGCTGTGCGAAAGCAAAGAGGCCATCCCCAGGTATCACATTTTAATTTGTAGTTTTTTAGAATTAGAAATTACTCCTTAAATTTTTTGTTCTTTTTCAAGTTGAATCAGTTCTTTGGATAAAGTTTAATGCAAGTCTCGCATAGTGTTATAGTCGTGAAACTACATCAAATTATCAAATCAAGTAGAAAGTGCGCAAGATAATTAGGAGGAAAGACAAGCGAAGTAATGTAATAGCCTAAGTCCACTTTGTGATGGATTTAACTGAGAGTTAATTGAAGTTGAATGTAAGTCTCACATAAAGCTATAATGAAACTACATCCAATGACCCATTCGAGTAGAACATATGTCGACATTAGGAGGGAAGACAAGAGAAGTAATATAATGCAATATACGAAGTTCACTTTTTGATAGATTTAATTGAGACTGGATTGAAGTTGAATGTAAGTTTATATACATATATAGTAGTGAAACTACATTCAATGAGTCACTCCTCGCGTGTTTCTGCAACCAAAAGTTAGTGTAACACTCAAAGTATTGTCATTTATCTTAGGGAGTATATATATATATATATATATCATTGGAAAAAAATCATTTTTTTAAAACTCGACTTGACTTCAGTTATTCATGCCCAAAATGGTGCCTTGTGTCCATATCATGTGAAAATACCTCCTCTCACAAGAAGTGGTGTCTTAAGGGTGCTAGGCGTCTCAATGAACTCGCAAGTTCCTCAGCTTCAATGAATTGGAGAAGAATCCTTCATTTTCAACGACCTTCTTGATTATTTCTCCATTTATCGTTAAATAACAATTGTTAGCACAAATTAAAATATTAGCAGAGTTGGGCATTTTTAATTAATAAAAAAAGTGTCAGAAAAATTTTCATACCTTTCATAATTATCGTTATAATATTCACATCAAAGAACAAGTTTTTAGATGTGAATGATAAAATACAAAAAAAATTATTATTTTTACAGCTTAGATTGCAACATGAAAATGCTCCAAACCAAACATTTTCGAATTATGGAACTGAAAAGATTAGAGGAATATTGTACTATACAATTTTAATTTGGTATGATATTGATATAGGATTTTAATTTAGATAAATGCCTTGTATTGTGTAAACCTTACAATATGTTATTTTAAAATTTATATTAAGTAATTCTTTATAAAGAATTATTTCTATTATACTGGCAACATAGTTAAATTTATTTTTAAAATGTTAATTTTTAATTTTTGGAAAAAACCTGTACGGGCTTGTGGCCAATGGATACCTAAATTTAACTTTAAATATAAGTAGGTGTAAGAATTTATTTATTTCTCTTTTTTTTATAATATATATTTCAAATAAGAATTTAAGATAAATAGCATAATTTACTTCAGTAGAAAACATAGCGTAAACACTCCTACCACTTCTCAACCTTTCCACTTCCCAAGATTATGAGATTACCTTATGAAATCTTCAAACTTCTTATTGGATTCCACCAAAACAGAACCATCCTTTGGGTAAAAAATGCAAAAAAAGAACTGTCTTTTCACTCTTACTTTATGAAAATTTTTGGCTCCAAAATTGATTTTAGAAGAATGTCACACACGTGTTTCACGGTACGTGTGTTGCACGTGTGTATCATATACATAGTATACGATGTTATAAAATAGAATTAATATTACTAAATAATTATAATTTAAAGAACATAGGACAAGTGCTTTTAAATGATTTACAAATTGTCATAGAGTCACTTGTATTTTAATATCAAAATGACCAGATATCATTGAAACATTTCAAAATTCATTCATAGTTTAAATATGGGGAGAAAGTGACATTTCTTTAGTATTATTATTTTTTACTTCACTCAATTTTGTAAACAAATCTAACCAACAAAATTTAAAAAAATATATCAATACAAAAAATGTCACCAATAGTCTTTCCTCTTAAGGTTATGAACATAAATGATGGACACCATTTAAGTATAATTTTTCTCTTAAATATTCATACTCGAAATTTAGTATGTGCATGACACTAATAAGAATTAACATAAATACTTCAATATTTTATCTTTATACACAATATATCTTTACCAACTAATATTTGAGTAAGACTATTATAGAGAGGTAATTCTACGAAAAAAATGGTACTTTATTGTTATAACGAATGATGGTTAAATTGAGGTTAGAGTGTATGCCAAATATTTAGCTTGACCAATTCTTTATTTTAGATATACATATATATTTCAGTAGCATAATTTAATTTGAATATATGAACAACATCTCACCTTTGGTGAAAAATATTTCAATTCTTTAAGTTTCTACCTTATCTTTGTAGAATTGTGGTCTTCTCCTTTATTCTGCCGCATACATATCATATAGTTGTTGTCTAATGAAAGTATCTAGTATCTTATAAAAGTTGTATCGTCATATAAAATATTAAATTTTTTAAATAATAAAAATTAATAGATAAATAAAATTTAAAGTATTGTTTATACAATCTTTAATTTGATTTAAGATTATTTTATGATCAATCACTATTTTCTTTCTATTTTTATATAGCTAGCAAGGAGCGTAACTTGTGACATAACATTTTCTCAAATTAAAATGAACACAAAATAAAAGAAATTCATATATAAAAAATTCCATACTCAGTATTAATATTAAAAAGAAAAAATATATGAAACGATACATAGCCAATAAAGAAGGAAGATGAAAATATATGTTCATGCTATATTCACTATAGTGTTCCATTTGATTATAATCTCTTGCAACCAACACTTTACTTTCTCCATTCATTTTTACTTACATATCTACTAAAAATAATTATTATCATATTATAAGTACAATGAAAATATATTTTTGAAAGTGAAATTAACATCAAAACTAATGATTCAATAGACTACATTGACGCCCGTTGTTTTAGCAAAGTTAGAAAGAAACTCCTTCATTTGAGGGTTAAAAAAAAAAAAAAACAAAGTAGAAATATCTTACCCAAATCATGTGACTTTTTGCAATTTGTTTATTATTATTCTCTTTTCCAAAACTTTTCGTCACTGTTAACTCATGGAAATCGTAAAAAAAATTTATAAATGATTTGCTACAATTTATTTGTTCACCAACTTTTTCTTATGTGGTACCTCGAATTTCGATGAACTTTGAACTTAATCAATTGTTGCAAATAACCCTGAGATTTTTTAAGAAGAAGAAGAGTAGAAAACTTTAAAAAAATCGTAGTTTAGATGTGAGAGGAAGCACCTCTATTTATATCTAACAAATAGTAGTATGAATAGTTACAATTGTGCCTTATCAGAAAAGTTACAACCTTTCGAAAAAGTCACTGCTTATCAGAAAAGTCACACCCTTTTGCAAAAGTCACAACTCATCAGAAAAGGCACAAACCTTTGAAAAAGTCACAACCCTTTGAAAAAATCACAACCCTTCAGAAAAGTCACAACTCATCGAAAATGTCAAAACTCGTCCAAAAAGTCACAACTCTTTGAAAAAATCACAACTATTTAATATGAAAGGGTATCTACTTTTAATATAATATAAATAATTAAATTAATAAATAAAATAAATTGAGTATTTTTAATTGGGGGTATTATAGTAATTTAATATTCAGTTTAGAAGTTCATGATTTTAAGGTAGTATATAAGTATATATATATATATATATACAGCTCCATCTCGGCCGGCATCTTGCTCTCGAGGGGGTGGGGTCCTGGAGTGAACTACTCATTGTTTTGTTGCCCCAACCCAAGGAACGGCATTTGGTGAGGAGCATTGTTTTGAGGGAGAGAAAGTGTGGTTGACAAACCGATCATCGGAGGCAACTGGAATGCTTTCATCAAATGATGCATGTGGGTTGAGCCATTCCCATCCCAAGTGGTGCCCTGATTCGGCCTGGCCTGTCGGGATATATTTATGTGTGAGTGACAAATGAAAAGCTAACTCTTGAGTGAAGTTAGATTTCTGAGCTTGAAGAAACGTACTAGGTAAGAATGATTCCTCATTTTCTTTGTTGGAACAATGTTATTTACATCACAATGATAGGAACAATAATGGATTATGATATTAGACTTATCTGATTTATGTATGCATTAGAAAAAAATTCTGCCTGAAAAACAGAATACAAGAAGACTCCAATTCAAAGTAAATTGTTCATGTGAAGAAAATGGCTTAAACTTGTCAGAATAGACCTACTAGTGTAACACCCCGGAAACTAGTAGGCTAAACTAGAGCTAAACGTGAGGGTTAACGTCAAGTGGGAAGGGCAAAAACCAAGGAAAATGGGCAAGATCCAAGGCAAGGGCCCAAGAGTTGGCCAAGGCACTGCCCCCACCTCCCGTGGTGCCACTCGTGGAGGTCTAGGCAGTAGCCTACCCAAAATCTGCCCAAAAGTTGCTCCTCTTCACGAGCCACTTCACGGCTCGTGGTGAAAACCACGGCTCATGGTGAATACCACGGATCGTGGGAGGGAGTTGGTGGTGTGAGGGTTGAGAGAAGTGGCTTAGCCAGTGCGTCAAGGTCCACGAGAGGGACCACGGCTCGTGGCAAGCACCACGGCTCGTGAAGCCCCTCGTGAGATTGCCTTGGGCTTGTGGGCTGAAGTAACATGATGCCTATCCGCTTCCTCAAGTTCACGAGTGCGACCACGGCTTGCGGTCATGACCACGGCTCGTGGGGCCCCTCGTGGCACCTGGGCAGCTCACTTAAAGTGAGGGATGTTTTGGGTAATTCCGGTTTAAGTCTTATTAAAGTGAAGTCATTTTGGGTCACCATATAAGTCATTTTAAGTCAAATTCACCCAAATTAAGTCATATTTTCCAAACACCCAAATATTTCCCAAAAGGAATCTCCTCTCCAAAAATTCTCTCTATAGAACTTCAAAGAAGAAGAAGAAGAAGGAAGTTGGAGCTAGGGTTCAAGAAGGTAGGTATTCTGCTCAAATTCTTTGGATTTCATTGCTAAGGTATGGTAGCTCTTCATCCATGGATAGAATTCATCCATGGAGCCCTTCAAAACCTCCAATTTCAAAGCTAGAAATCCCAAAAGTTAGGGTTTGACTTCAACCTCATGGATTCCTTTCAAATTCAGTTTTAATGATTGAATTATGTTTTATTATAGATATATTGATGATTTTATATGGTTTTATGTTGAATTCCCCAAAATCCATGAATTCCCCTATTTTTCCAATTTGGATCTCAAAGTGTGGGTATTGATTGATGCAAGTAGAATATGATCAGAATTATGCATGTAATAATTGAACTACTTGATTTATGTTATCATCCATGTCTAATGTAGTAATTATAGATGTGTTGATGGAATATGATCTATGGTCCTTGAAGAGCAAAGTATGAGAATTATGCATGATTATGAGATTTATGTATATGCTTTATGAACACTTTGAGAGTAAAGTGATTATGATTATGATCTTGATCTGTGTTGTTGAAAGGTTATTCTCATTCACACACCTATGTATGAATATGATATGATGTTAAAGGTTTTCTCACAATATGATGATTCTAAGGTTGAAAGGTTATTCTCACCTATTGAATCTAGGAGTTATCTTATGAATATGTTGGATTGAGTGTCAAGACATACTTCCATGAATATGAACCTAAGTCAAGACTTAATATGTACTATGTCGGATAAATGCTTAGCACCGAGTGGATATTGAATATGAGATGGAAGCTCTTCCATTAGAAAGGCTAGGTTTCTAGTAGCAATCTCTTTATCCCATAAACTATGTGCCTTCATAGGTTATTAGCTAGTGGATCCACCTGAGATAAAGTTACCGGTTCTACCTTAGGCAAGTAGACCAGTTACCGGTTCTATCTTAGGCAAGTAGACCAACCCTTTTCGGTGTGGGAGTCACCGGATTCCATGTTTAGCTCACATGGTCTATGTCGGTTAAGGCTTATTCCTACTATGACAACAATATGAACAAGAATATGAATTATGAATTATGGTTACTCAAGAAGCTTTACTTAGCATGGGTGGGATTATGGGATCTTATTCATGCATTGCACAAGTAGTCTTTGAGGGTACTTATGGTATGTTTCTCTTATGTTATGATGATCTACATGCTGAATATGCTTATGACTTATGCTTTTATTCTAATCTTCATGATGATCCTCAAACTTAGTAAAGTGCATGCTTTCAACTAAAATGTCCTTTTTAGCATGTTTTTAAGGTTTCTATGCATGGCTATCATACTTGGTGCATTTTTGTACTAACCCATATTTTTCTACATTTTTCCCAAGTGTAGGGTCCGATTCTTAAGGCGGTCATAATTTGGTTCAAGCTTGGGTTCGACTATTCTCCTAGCTTCTGGTGAGTCCTCATGATTCGAGGACGATGTGTCACTTGTAGTTTCATTTCTAGTATTTCACTTTCGGACTATGTTGTATGGGTTGTGTCCCTTTTCATTTGAACTATTGCAATAGATGGCTATATTGAGACAAATCTAGACTTCCGCTTTCCTATATGAAAATTTTGGACTTGAAATGCATTTTTACTCTTTATTGTTCTATGCTTATGTTATGATATGCTAAGTGGCTTACATGGTGCCTTTAGGGGTTCTATGTGCCTTGTTACCTCTAGGGGTACCCCTGGGTCGTGACAACTAGACATACATGAAATTATGCAATGCAACTTTCACATGCGTGTTAGTAGTTGATAGAAACTTTTACCAAAATAAGTTTGCATTCAAATGGGTATGAAGATTTAAGTCTCAAAACAAGTCAAGAGTGAAGAATCCACAAGACCCAAGTCCAAAACCTTGGAGCTGAAACCCTTTGAACCTTCAAGTTCTTCAAAACCCTCTCCAAACTTAGAACTCAAAAATAGAAGCAAAGTCTCAAAAATTACTGTTCAAATCTAAAAATTCGATACTAAAATAATAATTCTCAATGAGTATTTATAGTTTTCAAAAATCTGTGCTGCAGCGGATCATTCGGCGTCGTTAGTCGAGATCGCCGATCAACTCGGCGATCCGCCCTTTGGTAGGTTTCATCACCATCTTGCTCTATCCTCAACACAGTGGAACAAAAGGCGATCTCCAGGCTCATCGGTGATTCGCCAACTGGACTCGGCGATCCTCAGGCCTTAATTTCTTCGTTCTTTCAGCTACTTTTCTTCCTTTTTGCTAAGTAGTGTCCATGTTTTCCCTCAAACTCCAAATACCTGAAACTTAAGGGTTTTCCTCAGATATTGAGACAAAATATGCATTTGAGGACACTAATTCTATCAAAATATTGCCCTAAATGAGTCCAATTTGTGGGCTCATCAACACCCCCAACTTAAATTTTTGCTTGTCCTCAAGTAAACTCAAGTTCAGTCGTTCAAAAAGAAGGTCTCGAACAGTGCTACACAAGACTAAATCGTGAATGCACACAACAAGACTCAAGTTACTTATGCAATGATAAAATGTGCACTCAAAGATTAAAGTTGTGACTCACCAATATCAAAGAATCTCATGCTCACAATACTTGCTTCAGATGCAAGTTCAAGCTCAACCAAAGTGTTCAAATACCTCACATAAGGAATGATTCAAATTTCACACACAAAGGTTTAATCATTTAAAGTTCCGGAATCAAATGCAACACTCACTCTCACAAGGAAGAACACAATGCATGCTTTCACCCATAAGTTTGCCCTTATTTTCCGATCAACATTTATTTCAGCTCACTCAAGATCAAAAAAGTCTTTTCAAGGCTTGTAATGGGGCTGAGGGCAAAGGTATGGTCATTTAGGCTCGGTGACTTTCATCCTCATGAAATGTGGTACTCACAACACTTTCTTTCCTCTTCTTTCATCATTCTCTTTAGTGCTCATAATTCATCCTATTATTCACTTCCCATGGATTTTTTGTTTTTTATTTTTAGAGACCCCATTTTCTTTGTATTTTCACAACTTTATTCCACTTCTTTTTCATTCTTTTTCCTTTTTATTCTTTTTTTATTATATGAAGGGGTTCCATTTTTCTCAAAACCATGGGTAAGAAGGACTTTCTTGCACTTCTTGATTTACCCTTTCTTTTCACCACACCCCCAACTTAGGCTTTTGGCCTAAGTTGGCTATTCAACTAACCACAACTTCATGAGGATTATGGGTAATGGATAAAGAAAGGTTATGATTTGATCAAGTTTCTTCCAAAGAAGGGTAAGGCTCAATGGGTGTTCAAGATAGGTTCACACACTCACAAGGTAGGCCACAAAAGAGGTATATGTCAACTTGGCTCACACTCGTCGAAGTTGCCTAAGATCATATTAAGAGATAGCCTTACTTAGTCCATCAGACCAACGGGGAAAATTCTAGGATCTATCATGCATGGTTCAAAGTAAGTTCATCACACTAGGCATTGACACTACAGTCAAACAAGACTCCACACTTTCGCTAGTGTGCAATGATCATCACAAGAGACTCAATTCGATACTAGGCTAGTCATAACGAGATGTAAATAGTTCACATATTGTCTATGCGACTTCATTTGGCCACATCGTAGCCGTGCATTCATGTTCGTTCGATTGAGAGCACTATTCAAGTAATCAATATTGATCAGGATCGAGATTTAAATTTTGCAAAAGAACAGCCACATTCAAAACACGAGAGGTGGAAAAAAATTTGGATGGGTCAAAATCATTTTTTGCAATTTAAAATAAAAAAAGCCATAAGTTCAAACATCCACAGAAACAGTATATGAAACACAATTTTTAAACAGAACAGCCCAAATACAAACAAAACATGAACATCAATAGCACACAAAGGTGGACCTCACCCCACCACATATAAAAACATTTGTCCTCAAATGCAAATGAAATAAAGTATCCAAAAGTGAAAGTAAGTAAGACATAGAGGGAGGTAGAGAAAAATCTTGTCTACACAGTCGCTCCATCTGTCTGGGCATCAGTGCCCGATGCCTGAGGGGGAACAGTAGTGCCAGATTAACCAAGGTCTTTGAGTGTGAGTCTGCCAAGAAGACATGCAACGCTCTGCAAAATCCCTTGGCCCATGAAGGAATATTAGGGTTCAGGGTAATGGTTTTCCTGGCAGAAGTTGGTCTCTTGCCCTTGCCTTTCCAGTAGTTGTGGGTAGTTTCGAAGCTTTTCCTTTCGACGTAACTGCATCCTCCTTTATCGCAATCCCTTTGGGCTTATCCTGAGTTGGCGTTATTCTTTCAACAGCTTTATATTTAGTCATATCTGCAAAATCTCGAAACATTTGACAAAAGCACCGGAGATCAGTTGCTGGTAAGTTTCACCGACTCTTTCAGTGTGTCGTCGATATCATTCAGCGATCTAGGGTTCGTCCACTGAAAGCTACAGTGCACAGAGATCCAGGGAAGTTGACAAGGATAAAAAGAGACTTTCGGTGAGTCATCGAAGGACTTTGGCGACCTTCGACTTCTCGCCAAAAGTTGCAGAACCCATCAACACATAGAGCATAAAATTTAAGGACGAGATGGGGACATTAGGCGAAACGCCAAGTGGTTCGGCGAGCTCGACCCAACTCGCCAAACGGCTCAACGTGCCTATTTTCAATCCAACTTCTCGTATTCAACCCCGTAACCCCTGAAAACAAAATTAAAGTATGCACTAGTACAATTAATGTAGGACCCATAGCAACCAAACACAACCCTTTGAATTTTAATCCAGTTTAAGGCATACAATTATGGGAATTCAACAGTTACAACTACTCGAGCAAGATTATCAGATTAAATCATGCATGTAAATAGTCTAAGCTTATCGAAGAGGCCCAGCACACAACAACTCAATAAGATCAATTGCAAATAAGCACAATTTTCGCTAAGATAAACTCGGGGCATAGAAAACCAACCTTTGGTGTATACTACGAGAGGATTGAAATGCTAGGAAGCAATATAATCCAACTCCGAGCACAAATCAACACTAATAATATTCTAACAACGCAAGAAATATAAAAACTAGAGTGCAGATGTGATTTTGGGAAGATGGAAAATTGAGGAAAAGGGAATGAGTTTGAAACTTTTAAACCTTTGGCTTGAAAAACCATCTAGTTTTCGCCCATTCGGCGACATTGATCCCGATCGCCGAATCACTTGGCGTTTTGCCAAGTTACCACATGTATCGCCAAATTTTATAGGATCTCCGGTTATTATAGAGTCCAACGGCGGTCTCCTTCGGGATCTCCAACATAGTCGGCGATTCTCCAATAATTCTGTGTGGTCGCCGAGTTTTATAGACTCCAATGTAACTTGGTCTTGAGTCTAATGGAGGTCTGGTTCGGGGGCACCGAACCCTTTGGTGAATCGTGCACTGTACTTGTAGCTCGCCACTCTGCACTTTTTAATCACTCTCCACACTTCCATCTGCACAATCATCACACCATTATTCTAACATAATAATTGAAAGCGATTAAAACCTTGGGTTGCCTCCCAAGCAGTGCCTTAGTTAACGTCGTGGCACGACACAAGTCATCACTCAAACTCCATTTTTTGTGTTAGCCATAGTATCATTAGGCAAGCCCCTATTTTGTTGCGATTGGAGATCGGGTAATGCATGAACCACAAGGTTCTCAAGCAGCTGGATGGCTCTGGAATGAGACCAAATCATTCGCTTCATCCCTTCAATGTTTTCCTTAATTTCTTCAAGCTCTCTTTCTTGTTCAGTCACCTTGCACAAAATGATTGACAGTATTCCCTCAACGCGTTTAACCTCATGGTTCTTGGGACTTCTTCGCTCATGAGGAGGGATATATTTATCCTTCCTCTTGCACTGGACTTCGATCTTCATCATCTTTTTGGCCAATTCATCCATTTGAGTCATTAGGGAGGCCAAAATGAAGTCTTTTTCTACATCTTGGTTCATTTCAGCCATTTGATTAAGCACTTGGGCTGCTATCACATATGGTTGTTTCGCAATGCCTCCCAGAATGAGTTGGTCGACCAACCTCTTGTTTCCGGGACCAAGACTTCTGTAGAAACAGTCAAGGAGGATTATGTCGGGAATGTCATGAGTTGGGCATTGAGTGATTAGTCTATTAAATCATGCCCATGACTTGTGGATCTGGTCACCTTCCAATTGCTTGAAGGTGAGGATACGCTTCCGGAATATCATTACCTCTAATAGAGGAAACTCCATTAGCTCCTGAGTTCTGCTCGCCATACTCACTTCCTCTTCTTCAATACAGACAAGAAAAAAGAAACTACAAATTAAGTAAGTAAACCACAACTAAGAAGAACAAAATTTTTACTAAACTAAAAAATTTCAACCGATACCACTCCCCGCCAGCGGTGCCATTTTGATATTTGCGTAATCAAGACACAACTTCCAATAAGAATGTATATGATCGTGCAATAGTATAATAACCCAACCAAGGGTTAGGGTCGAGTCCTATGGGAGTGGTGGTGAAAATTAATAGAAAAATAAAATTAGGTTCTAATTAGTCATAGCTAAAAACATTTTTGAATATAAACATGCTAAATCTATAGAGTGACGCAAACGTCAATTATCAATGGGGGGGGGGGGTCACAAGTAAACAAAAACAACAAAATCAGTGAAAATAAAGAAAGAAACTAATATGGAGACGAGATTCTTGGGGTGTGATAGGAATACGGAATAGACTAAATCATTGGGTACATGTTTTTGGTAGTAAATTCATTGAATATTTGTGACTAGGTTAGACTATAGTGGGGATAAATTCTCTCTCGAGCAACTTAACCCGAATCAAATGGGTTCCTCTCGGACACCCACTTGCCACATGAAGAATAGCCTCCGCCTTAGCCCACTCACTCTCTCGAGCTGAGTGTGAAGGAATGAGACTAGTGTTCACTCTCTCGAGCTGAACCTCATGTCGACCCACTCCCACCGGCCATCAATTTAGTAGTCTTAGTTTTATGACCTCTCTCTCAAGCAAGCCAAAAACACAAAGGTGAAATAGTATTTTCAACTACAATTTCATTAAGTTCTACCACAACTACTAAACAAAATCACATCAAAACAACAAATAAACTACCCACAAGTAAGACCCAACAGATAATCTAACCCATATTCACAAAATCTCATCCCAAGAATTGAGGTTTTAGCTAGACATGCTAAAGAGATAGAAATTTATACCAAAATGAGTTTGCATTCAAATGGGTATGAAGATTTAAGTCTCAAAACAAGTCAAGAGTGAAGAATCCACAAGACCCAAGTCCAAAACCTTGGAGTTAAAACCCTTTGAACATTCAAGTTCTTCAAAACCCTCTCCAAACTTAGAACTCAAAAATAGAAGCAAAGTCTCAAAAATTATTGTTCAAATCTAAAAATTCGATACTAAAATAATAATTCTCAATGAGTATTTATAGTTTTCAAAAATCTGTGTTGTAGCGGATCATTCGGCGTCGTTAGCTGAGATCGCCGATCAACTCAGCGATCCACCCTTTGGTAGGTTTCATCGCCATCTTGCTCTATCCTTCAGCATTGTCGTGTTTGGATCATTGGGTGACGTAGTACTGCTTCGCGAAACTTCTCGGCGATATGCTGACTGCTCCTTTTCTCTGCTGATTTGATCATTTCCTTCAGGGCTCAGCACACTGGAACAAAAGGCGATCTCCAGGCTCATCGGCAACTCGCCAACTGGATTCGGCGATCCTTGGGCCTTCATTTCGTCAATCTTTCAGCTACTTTTGTTCCTTTTTGCTAAGTAGTGTCCATGCTTTTCCTCAAACTCCAAATAACTGAAACTTAAGGGTTTTCAGCAGATATTTAGATAAAATATGCATTTGAGGACACTAATTCTATCAAAATATAGCCCTAAATGAGACAATTTATGGACCCATCACTCCGCGCCACTCATAGACCCAGGGTCGCCTGCCCCATCCAGTTTGCAATCTATTGCTCTGTTCGAGTTCTTTCGAAGAGTATCTTCACTCCCTTTTGATTCCAACTACTCTAAGCTACTTCTAAACACTAAAATCATTCCTAACATGATCATAACCTTGAATTCATAATTCAAATTCAAGGTAGAGTTAAGAGTTAAGCTTTGAGAATTCTTTCAAACATTCTAAGAAATTTCCTTCGAGTCCTTTTGAGGAGTCTTTTACAACTTATATTAAGTTGTTTCAAGACTCGAGCAAGTGAGTATGAGAATGATGAGAATGTATTCATGAGTATACTTTATCATCACGAGATCCTTCACATCATGAACCATAACTCTTGAATTCATAATTCACATTCAAGAGAGAGTTAAGAGTAATGTTCAAGAAAGACTTTGAGTTCAATTGTGAATCCTTTGAGATCAACTATTGATTTGAACTAAGTTTTGAGGAAGTAAGTAAGAGAGTTAGAAGAGTCGTATACATGAGTTCCATGTAGTTATGTAGACTTTTGAGTCGAATTGTTCATGCCCATAAATTTCTGCATGGACTCAATAAGTTTAGTATAATTGAGAGGAGTAGTATCTTCAAGTTCTAAGTCTTGAGTATTAAGTTCCTAATCCCCTTTGAAATTATATTTCTAATCATGGTACTATTACATGTTACCCATAAAGTCCTTGAGTTGAATTATTCAAGCCCATAATTCTGAATGAACCCTATAAGTCAAACAATCTTGAGATCATAAGTATATTTGAGCCCTTGAGTTGAGTAGTTCATGCTCATAATTCCGCATGAACCCTATGAGTTGAGTATTCTTGAAATAAGTAGTATCATTGATGTTCTTGAGTTCCAAGTATTGAGTTCTATCTATGGTTATTGAAAACCTTGCATTGAGTCGTTCTCGTCCATAATTCGGCATGAACCCTATTTTAAGAAGTCTTTTTGCAAATTATTTTAAAACTTGTTTTGAAGACTTGAGCACTGAGTTAAGAAAGAGTAGAGTTGAGTTCATTTTCTTTAAAATCATATATGGGAACTAAGTATTCCCAAGAGTAAATGTTTTTACATTTAAAATGAGAGAAAACTGAGATTTCCAAAAGAGTTTTGAGTAGTTTGAGTACTACCTCTTTTAAGAAAAAGATTAGTTTTGAGAAGAGTTTCTAAAACATGATTAGTATGACAATCGAGTATGTCATCAATGTTTAAGCAGTATGGTATCTAGATACACCATCAATGTTTATGAATTATGACTTCCTGAGTCATCAATGATCATATTAACATATGATTTTGATATGTTTCTGATAAAGATATTTCAAGAGTAGTTACCTCTTTTAAGAGGGTAGTTTGAGCAATTATCTCAAATCAGAGAAGGAGTTGTGTTTTTAAAACATATGAGATGAGTATATTTTGGGAGTAGTATTGAACACCGATATGGGGACGCGAATTCATAATAACTCAAGTCTCCATAAACCATGTAGCCATCATGGGTAAAAAGGATCATACTTTTTAGATGATTCCTTAGTGTTTTTTAGCATAGACTAGTGGATCCACTTAGTTAAGGCGTTCTATATGACGGCAAAGTATAGGACAGTTATGGCAGCATGGGCAAGACGTTGCATCATCACTTAAGCTCATAGTGGTGGTTGTCGATTAGAGAAACTCCCATAAAGTTATATTTTATATTTATATACACACTGAGTATTATTGTATTTTTCAATGCATTAAGTTGCTATCTACAATTTTACAGCTTTCCAGATATATTGCATCTTTTACCATTGTTTTAATCCTTGAGTATCATGAGTTGAGTATTTCAAGTTGAGTATTCTTGAGTTGAGTATATTGAGTTGATCTGTGTTTATTGTGTCGAGTACCTTATTCTTGAGTTTCACTGAGTTGAGAACCTTATTGCTAAGTTGAGTATCTTATCCTTGATTACTTCTGAGTTGAGTATGTTTGAGTAGTTTTGAGTACCCTTGAGTATTCCTTGAGTTGAGTTGAACCATGTTTCTTTTAATTGAGTTGAGTTGAGTGAGTTGAGAAGAGGTAAGTATGTTTCCATTTTTATCAAGTTTAAGCTTATGTTTATGCTTTAGAATTCCCCCCACATGCTTGTACATTCCACGTACTGAGCCATTTGGCCTGCATCCTTTTATGATGCAGATACATGTATTCAGGGTCATCAAGAGGAGCTTCGTTGATACCACATGGAGTTCGAGTTAGCTATGGTTAGCCTCCTTGCTTCCTGAGGGTTCCACTTTTACTTTCAGTTATATCAGTTGTTAGGAGGTTGTGGGTCTTATCCCGACTTCCATCTTTGTCATTTAGAGGCTTCATAGATAGACTGTAGAGTTTCAAAAGTCTGTTCATTTATTTTATTAAATGTTTTAGACACTTAAGTTACCTATTTTATAGCGAGTTGAATCATTTATTTTTATTCAAAGTTTTTCATTTGAGTTAAAGATTTGTATGAGTTTCATGAATTTTCATTCACTTTTTAAGTTTTGTATGCTTGAGTTAATATTCCGCTTGTAGTCATCCATGAGGGTTCACTTTGTGACCAGCAATGGTCTTCGAGTGCCGGCCACTTTTTAAGCTTTGTATGCTTGCGTTTCTCATATTCATTCGACTACCCATCATACTAGAGGTGGTTGAAAAGTAAAGCTTAAAGATCCTTATGGATGAGTTACTCTTAGCAAAATCCTGAGGAAGTCATGAGACTTCAGAAGGGCTTGAGAGAAGCCCATGAGTAAGTTAAGTGTTGAGTTTCAGAGTAATGCCTTTATATGAATCGTGCGTTGAGCTAAAATCAACTTGTACTATTTCCCTTAAGCCTTGTTTCAGCTAAGATCCTTATGAGGAAGTATGTTTAGATCTTTGGTAGTATTTTCACCGTAAAAGGTAGTAGAATGACAAGATCATGAGTAGTAGTAGTGAAAGAGCCCAGAGTTAGAGGAAAGTATGTAGTGGTTTAGTAATCTAAGTAAGGGAGATAGTGTTTCGACAAGCTATGCTACTATAGTAATGCACCTAGTAAGTTATTAATGAAGAGTTTTCCCTTATGGGTAGACTAAGAAGTGGAGAGTTGGAAAGATTTCCATCATAGGAGGTAGAGTGTGTTTTATCTAGAAAGGAGTTTGCGATGAAGTGTCATTGTGTAGGTAATGACCAAATGTAAGTGTTGAATAGAAGAGCAAAAGTATTCATAAAGTTATAGATCTAAGTTAGGCTTATGATTTGCTTGAGAGGGTCATGATGTTCATAAGGTTATAAAACTAATCAATAATGAGGTATAGTATAGTAGGCGAGCGATCGTATTGATATTCAGGTTTAGTAATAAACATTAAGCTTGAATTTGAGATGAGTGTCATGATTCAAAGAATGGAAACATAAGGGTGATGATGTTAGTCTTGAGATTTGATCTAGAAGACTTGGCATAGAGTCGGTGAGGAATTGAGATAATAGCTCCAATGAATATGAGTGGTACAAGTGAGAGACTCTAACCTTTAGATAAGGGCAGTGAAGTGTAGCTAAGTCACAAGAGTAACAAGAAGTGTACAGAGAGGCTATGTTACTAGATGTGGTTCCAATTAAGTGATAATTTTCCATGTGTGCCTAGATAGAATAACTGAGTTGTCAATGTGGAATAGGTCCATAGCTTTCAAGTGTTAGCTTTAGACCTAAGGGGGAGATGATAAGATGATAAATCAAGTCAAGTGTTGAGAATTTCTTAAGGAGCTGGTTAGTAGGAGTCCATGGAGTTGTTAGAGTACTATGCTTGAATGTGGTGTTGTTAAACATTAGGTGGGTCTTGATATAAGCCCAATGTGGTGGTAAAGAGTAATAGTCTTGGGATGAGATTCCCTATATAGAGAGGTATAGAACCCGTAACTAAGGATTTGGGTTAAGCTTGAATATAGTAAGAGCATACCTTTAGACTGAGACCTTAGTAAGAGTAACCCAGTTCCATACCCGGTCCAGCCGTCATTCGAGGACGAATGATCTCAAGGAGGAGATAATGTAACACCCAAGAAATTATTTCAAACTGAGACTCAAACCATCCTTCATTGTGAGTAGGATTATACTGAAGAAATTAAAAAAAATTGAGTGTTAAGTTCACTAGATGTATCACCTTGAGTTCCAAGAAGAACTAAAGAGAGTTTATTTAAGTCATTCCTAAGTTCTTTTAAGTTTTGGGTCAACTTGTAACGATCATAACTTTCAGTACAGGATGCGTTAGGTGGGCTACAAGGTACCCAATGAAAGGTATTTGAATTATCTTTCCAACACCACTGAGTTTTCTAAGTTTCAAGTTCGGATGAGTGAGATATGCCCTTTTGAAGTCAAGCTTTCCAGTTAAGGAAAGTTACCTGAAAATAGTGAGGGGTATTTTGGTCTTTTCCTTACCCAATCAGATTTAATTCGTTTTTAGTAATGTTTTAGAGGTATAATCATATTAGGTTCAGTTTTATAATCCTATTATACGCCGAGGGTTTTAGTAGAGAGTTCAAGAAGAGAAAAGAAGCAAAAAGAGGAGAAAGAGGAGAGGATCAAGCGTTCTTCGAGATTTTTGTGTGTTGTTGTGGATTTTCGCCATGGGTTTAATCCCTAAGAGGTTTGTAAGCTTCCATAGTGGTTATTTTGTTCACCCACATGCCAATCATGTTATTTTCAGTGCAATTTCATTCTTAATGTTGAAAGATTAGACTTCTTGATGAGTTCTTGAAGTTCATTCTGAATCTTGTTTTGTTGGGGTTCTGATGATTTCTTGAGATTAAATTGGGTGTTTTGAGGGCTGTATTGAGTATATTAGAGTGTACTTATGTTAAGTAATCGAATCCAAATGATTGGAAAGAAACCATTCGATTCTAGGTGAAATTGGGTGAGAAAACGAGCAAAGAATTCCGTCGAGTCTTTTGGGTTGGGGCCTGGCATATCATGCCAGCCAGAGAGACCTAAAGTATGCTCTGAAGTTTACGGTATGGCGCTCCGTGCCACTAATAGGCCCAGGGTCGCCTGCCCCATCCAGTTTGCAATCGGTTGCTCCGTTTGAGTTCTTTCGAAGGGTACCTTCACTCTCTTTCGATTCTAACTACTCTGAGCTACTTCTAAACACATAAAATCATTCCTAACATGATCATAACCTCAAATTCAAGGTAGAGTTAAAGAGTTAAGTTTTTAGAATTCTTTCGAACATTCTAAGAAAGTCCCTTCGAGTCCTTTTGAAGAGTCTTCTACAACTTCTAGTAACATATTTCAAGACTCGAGGAAGTGAGTATGAGAATGTATTCATGAGTCTACTTTGTCATCATGATATCCTTCATATCATGAACCATAACTCTTGAATTCATAATTCACATTCAAGAGAGAGTTAAGAGTAGGGTTCAAGAAAGACTTTGAGTTCAATTGTGAATCCTTTGAGATCAAATATTGATTGGAACTTAGTTTTGAGGAAGTAAGTAACAGAGTGAGAAGATTCGTATACATGAGTTCCATGTAGTTATGTAGACCTTAGAGTCGAGTCGTTCATGCCCATAAATTTCCTCTTGGACTCCATAAGTTGAGTATCATTAAGAAGAGTAGTATCTTCAAGTTTTAAGTATTGAGTATGGAGTTCCTAATCCCCTTTGATATTATAATTCTAATCACGGTACTATTACATGTTATCCATAAAGTCCTTGAGTTGAATTGTTCATTCCCATAATTCTGCATGAACTCTATAAGTCAAACAATCTTGAGATGAGAAGTATCTTTGAGCCCTAGATTTAACTAGTTCATGCTCATAATTTTGCATGAACCCTATAAGTCAAACAATCTTGAGATGAGAAGTATCTCTGAGCCCTAGAGTTGAGTAGTTCATGCTCATAATTCTGCATGAACCCTCTGAGTTGAGAATTCTTGAAATGAGTAGTATCATTGAAGTTCTTGAGTTCCAAATATTGAGTTATATCTATGGTTATTGAAAACTTTGCATTGAGTCGTTCACGTCCATACTTCGGCATGAACCCTATTTTAAGAAGTCTTTTTACAAATTGTTTTAAAACTTGTTTTGAAAACTTGAGCACTGAGTTGAGAAAGAGTAGAGTTGAGTTCATTTTCTTTAAAATCATATATGGGAACTAAGTATTCCCAAGAGTAAATGTTTTTACATTTAAGATGAGAGGAAACTGAGATTTCCAAAAGAGTTTTGACTAGTTTGAGTACTACCTCTTTTAAGAAAAAGATGAGTTTTGAGAAGAGTTTCTAAAACATTATTAGTATGACAATCGAGTATGTCATCAATGTTTAAACAGTATGGTATCTAGATATACCATCAATGTTTATGCAGTATGACTTCCCGAGTCATCAATGATCATATTAACATATGACTTTGATATGTTTTTGAGAAAGATTTTTTAAGAGCAGTTACCTCTTTTAAGAGGGTAGTTTGAGCAATTATCTCAAACCAGATAAAGAGTTATGTTTTTAAAATATATGAGTTGAGTATATTTTGGGAGTAGTAATAAGCACCGATATGGGAATGCGAGTTCATAATAACTCAAGTCTCCGTAAACCGTGTAGCCATCATGGGTAGAAAGGATCATACTTTTTAGATGAATCATTAGTGCTTTTTAGCATAGACTAGTGGATCCACTTAGTTAAGGTGTTTTATATGACAGCAAAGTATAGGAAAATTCTGGCAGCGTGGGCAAGACTTTGTATCATCACTTAGGCTCATAATGGTGGCTGTCGGTTAGAAAAACTCCCACAAAATTATATTATATTTTTATATACACACTGAGTATTATTGTATTTTTCAATACATTGAGTTGCTATTGACAGTTTTACAACTTTCTAGATATATTTCATCTTTTACTATTGCTTTATCCTTGAGTATCATGAGTTGAGTATTTCAAGTTGAGTATTCTTGAGTTGAGTATCTTGAGTTGATCTGTGTTTCATTGTGTCGAGTACCTTATTCTTGAGTTTCACTGAGTTGAGAACCTTATTGCTGAGTTGAGTATCTTATCCTTGAGTACTTCTGAGTTGAGTATGTTTGAGTAGTTTTGAGTATTCCTTGAGTTGAGTTGAACCATGTTTCTTTGAGTTAAGTTGAGTTGAGTTGAGTGAGTTGAGAAGAGGTAAGTATGTTTCCTTTTTATCAAGTTCAAGCTTATGTTTATGCTTTTGAATTCCCCCTACATGCTTGTACATTCCACGTACTGAGCCATTTGGCTTGCATCCTTTCATGATGCAAATACAGGTATTTAGGGTCATCAACATGAGCTTCGTTGATACCACATAGAGTTCGAGTTAGGTATGGTGAGCTTCCTTACTTCCGGAGGGTTCCACTTTTACTTTCAGTTATATCAGTTGTTAGGAGGTCGTGGGTCTTGTCCTGACTTCCATCTTTGTCATTTAGAGGATTCATAAATAGACTATAGAGTTTCAGAAGTTTGTTCATTTATTTTATTAAATGTTTTAGAGACTTAAGTTGCATATTTTATGGCGATATGAATAATTTATTTATTTTCAGATTTTTTCATTTGAGTTAAAAGCTTTGTATGAGTTTCATGAATTTTTATTCACTTTTTAAGCTTTGTATGCTTGAGTTAGTCTTCCGCTTGTAGTCAATTAGGATGAGAGTTTGCTTGGGGACCAACAATGTTCTTCGAGTGCCGGCAACGTCCAGGGTGTAGACTCGGGTCGTGACAATGATGGATATTCAAAAATATTGTCTTGCAATGATATACATGTAGTAATCCTCTTTAATTGAGTTTGATCATCCATTTTTAAACTGAAAAAAACTGAAGATTCAAGATGTATTTTATAAAAAAACTACGCAAACAGAAACCATATACAAACGAAAAATATACACTACTAAAAAATTGTCAAAAAACGACGGCCAAAAGCGACGGACTGCGTCGCTTTTTTGGTCAAAATTGACGGAAAAGCGATGCAGTCACTTCCGTCGCTTTTTAGCTCGTCGCTTTTCAAAAAGCGACGGACAACGTCGTTTTTCAAAAAGCGACGGACTGCGTCGCTAAAAAAGCGACGGACTGCGTCGTTTTTAGAGACGGACACCGTCTCTTTTAGCGACGGACTGAGTCGCTTTTCGACTATTGTTTTTTTTGAATTCTTTT
>JAJOOS010003157.1:0-23930 GCA_029582725.1 Solanum chiquidenum | reverse complement strand
TTCAACAATTTTTTAAATTTTTAATTTTTTTGGTCATGATGTTGAGGCTGGAATTGATTTTTGGGATTTACCATACGTGGGTTTATAATTAAAAATCAATTCCATCCTCAACATCAGGACCAAAAATATTAAAAATTAAAAAAAAATGTTGAATTGAAGGTTACTATATTCATTTGTGAATTTTTGGCGTAAATTTTATATATTTTTTCATATTTTCCCTTTTTTTATTAATAAATTACTCATTTTCGGAATTTACCGAAAAAAAATAAAAATTTAAAAAATTATTGAAATTGTTGAATTTAAGGTTACTATATTTATTTGTGAATTTTTGGCGTTAATTTTATATTTGTTTCATACTTTTCATATTTTTTATTAATCAATTACTCATTTTCGGGATTTACCCAAAAAAATAAAAAAATTATTGAAATTGTTGAATTTAAGGTTACTATATTTATTTGTAAATTTTTGGCGTTAATTTTTTATTTTTCTTATTTTTTTTATTAATCAATTACTCATTTTCGGGATTTACCCAAAAAAAATAAAAATTAAACAAAATTGTTGAAAACGGGTCGGATAGGTTATTTAAAGGAGGGGTTATTTATGGGTTGGATAAGTGTTTTAAAAGTGGGTCGGATAGTTTAGGGGCATAAGTGACCCCTTTCCTTTTTAATATAAATGCCACGTGGTAATGTAAAAATGACGTGGCAATTCCATTTGGAATTTAAAAATGACTTGGCAATATCCAGCAGGCCAACTAACGCCATAAGGGCATATGTAGACCAAAAGTTGGACGACGAGGGCATGAGTGAGCCAAACTTTAAACGGGGGTTATAGCTAGACCTTTTCGAAAAGTTTAGGGGCATATTTGACCCTTTGCCCTTAAAAAAATAATGCATGCATTGGCTTTTTATTACTAGTATCTTATTTGGTACATTTTTTTAAACTTATTTGTAACTAATGCAATACATTCTATTTAGTATTGTAACGACCTATCTCGTTGTTATGGTTGTTAAGACCATAGTACCCTCGTATAGGTCCAGTGACAGATTCAGGATTTTCAACTTGTGGGTGTTCACTTCTTTTGATATAAAATTATTATAAATACATAGTATAAGTGCATAAATATTTTAACGCGATACTTAAAATATTAACGAGAAAAAAAATATGATTACTACTATCATTACAAAAAAAAACTACAAAAAAAAAACTTGAAGGATTTCTTAACAATAGCGAAAATTTCACAAGAAAAATAAGAAAAGTAATTGAATATGACTTTTAAATTTTTTCATGTTACGAGAAATTCATAAAACGTAAAAGAAATTAAGACTAAAAGTTAAGTATACCAAAAATTAAAATAAAAAAGAAAAGAAAATGTGTAAATAATTGTTATCAATGAGAATTAAATTGAACCCTTAACATCCCAAAAGACAACCTTTAAACTAGCTTTTGAACTAGAGCACCCGTTAAGAAATTTGTTAATTGGATACTGAACATTTAATATAATCAGATATTAAAGAAATTACTATGTATATATAAACAATTTTATGTCGAGTGTAATGGATGTTCGAGCACCCGAAAAAGTGTGTTTAAACATCTTGTTTTTCTTCATCGTTTCTTTAATCAGCCATTAAAGCATCTTATTTTTCCTCAAGCCCCTATGACTTATAAGAATGAAATGAAAAGGCAAAAGCTCGTCAAAAAGGCGGAAGATTGGGTAAATTACATAAATCTCATAATTTTAATATGAAATTACAATCTATCCCTAATAAATTTCTAATTACATTAATTCCTTAAAAAATAAAAAAAACGGATAGAATAATTGAAGCTCGAATACATTAAATACTGTCTCGGATACATTAATATATAGCTCGGATACATTAAAAAACTAGCTCGGATACATTAAATATTAGCTCGGATACATTAATATGTAGTTCGGATACATTAAAAACTAGTTCAGATACATAATATGTAGCTCAAATACATTAAATACTGGCTCAGATACATTAATATGCAGCTCGGATACATTAAAGAAATAAGGGATTTTAAATTTTTTTAAAAGTAATAAGGGATAATGGAAATAAATAAAACAAAATGTGTGTATTTCTGTAATTTGTCCAAGATTGATTCTATCATTACAATCTTTAAAATCAATAAGGGATAGAGCGTGAATGGCAGCAAAACTACTGGAAGGACTACTAAGTATTGGAAATTCTTAATTCCCTCCAAAGCGAAATAGAAATAAGGAAATAATGTATTGTATATACAATGCATATGGATATATGTATATTTTTTATGCATTGATATACATCATATATACATGATTATACATTATGTATACAATACTGATACATTAAATTACTATTTATATAATATCGGTACATTATACATACAATTATTTTGTTGAGATTTTTTTGTCCTTTGTATGGAAGAGTTAGAAATTTGCTCCATCACCGTTGTTTTCATTTTATATTGTGAGAAATACCTTGAGATAAAAAAAAAACAAGCAGCTTACCAACGATTTTTCTCCCATCTAGCCACGGTTCTAGCGTGGCTAAACCTCACATTTTTGTTGTTGCTTTAGGGCTATTTTTTATGTGAAAAAATTATTGCTATATTTATTGTAAACTAATTACTTTATATATATATATATATAAAGTAACATAGCTTTTATCTCAGCTATCCTGTATGATAACACGATCGTTGGTGCCCTTTCGAGCCGAGAGATAAGGGATTGAAATTCATTGGACTGGATACGTGTTCTCCACGATTTCAGGGAAATGAAAATAAATTCTCAAAGACTCATAAACAAATCTGTAAAGTTGTCTATAAATGTAAAATAATATATAACCCCTTATTATGAGGCAACTATTGGCCTCTTAGAATGTCTTTCCTGAACTTGAGCTCTTCGTGTAACATCTCGCAATTTGAAATAGCTAGGAAGAAGTTAAGAATTTGAAATAGTCATTTTTGGAAAGAATGAAAATCTGGAAATTTACTTAAGTTATGAAAAAAGTGAGTTTTTGGTCAACTTCAAACGGACATAACTCCTAGCTCAGGATAATTTAGGTGTACTTCTAGGTATGGTTGGAACGATCTTTCCAACGCCGCCAAGATTGAGTGAATCCGAGTTTGTATGAGTGAGATACTCCCATTGGAAGTTGGGCTGTTCAAATAAGGAAATGTCCAATCCGGCTTTTTGAAGGGTATTTCAGTCTTTTCCTTATCCAATTAATTAAATTCATTTTAGTGAATTAATTAAGTGTCTAAACTGAACTTGGTCAGTTTTACGATTTTGGAAAAGAGTTAGGGTTTTAGAGAAGAGGAAAGAAGAGGAGAAAAGAGAAGGAGAAGCAAGGAAATCGTCAAATTCGTCGAGTTTAGCTTGTGAATTTCGTCGGGGGTGATCCCTACAAGGTATGTGAGTCTTTCATAGAGTTGGGTTCGTTCACCCACGCGCCAAGCATGTTTATTTCAGCGAAATTCGTCCTAAAAGAGTTTGAAAGTTGATGTTCTTGGTAGGTATTCTTGAATTTGAATGTCGTTCTTGAATTGGGCTGAATTGAGGAGTTTCTGAGATCTTTACGTTGAGTTTTAGAGTTGTTTTGAGTTAGGTTCTTGAGTACATATGCTGGGTATCTGAATCTAAAATGAATTTGAGAACAATAGTCGAATTTAGGCGAATTGGGGCTGGGAAACGAAGAAGGAAAAAGTCGGACAAGGAACAGGTTCCAGGTCCGCGTCGCGGACTTGTTCCTTCAGGGTGAAAATTTTCTCTCCGCATCGCGGAGAGGACGTGGACTTCTTTGATTCAAAATTTAATTTCGTGATCAATTATTTAAAAGCATATTTGTGTCGTGAACTTGTTCCAAGACGGTGATTTCTTGATCGTTTCTCATGTTTAACTATCTAAAATCATTCCTAAACATCATGAGATCTTTCCAATCACAAATCACAATCCTTGAGTCCATAATTCAATTCAAGGACCAGTGAAGAGTCAAGTCAAGAGCAATTAAGATCAAAGTCAAGAGAAGTTCTTAGAGTCTTCCAAAAGTCTTTTCCAAATGTTTTATCTTTGTTTTAAGACTTTAAGTTCAAGTTGAGTAAAGAGTAAAGATTGAAGCTTGAAGTTCATTTCTTCAAAAGTATATGGGGACTATGTATTCCCAAAGAGTTTAAAATATTTTCACATTTAAACAAGAAAGAAAACCTCGATTTCCAAAGAACCTTCAGGCAAGTTTTCAGAAAAGAGTAAATGCTTTCATAATTAAGCAATAGGGGAAACTTTGATTTCCAAGATAGCCTTTGAGATAAGTTTTTGAGCAATTATCTCAAATCACAAAAAGAAATATATTTTTTTAAACATAAAGAGCTATTATCATATTTTGGGAATAGTATTGAGCACCGATATGAGGGAGCGTTCAGAGAACCCACAACCCCCATAAACCATGTAGTCATCATGGGTAGAAAAGGGTCATACTTTTTAGATGAACCCTTTAATGCTTTTTAGCATAGACTAGTGGATCCACTTAGTGAGTTAGGTCATATACCCTCGGCAAAGTATATGATGGTCATTGGCAGCGTGAGGTAAATTGTTGTATCATCACTATAGCTCTTAAGTGATGGTTGTCGGTTAGAAAAACTCCCACAACAGTATTTTATATTTTTATATACATCAGTTTATTTGTATTTTTACATACATCTCAGAGTTATATGTATCTTTGCATACACACAGAGTTGACATCATGTTTTAAATAATTTTTCTTTATATTGCACTTATTGTTAAACTGTTTTATATTGAAATGAGTTCAGTTATGTTGAGTTGCGTTGAGTCAGGTAAGTTCTTCAGTTCCTTTCAGATTCTTTTCAAGCTTAAGTTGTGTTTAGCATTCCAACTCGCATACTTGTACATTCAATGTACTGATGACAGTTGGCCTGCATCATTTTATGATGCAGACGCAGGTAACCAGGATCAGCATCCAGCACATCGTTGATCCAGTTGAGCTTCAGAGTTGTTGGTGAGCCTCCTTGTATTTCGGAGGATCCCATTTTTTATTACTTTATCATTTTAGTTTATTAGGATGTCGTGTGCCTGTCCTGACATCCATCTCAGTTGTTTTAGAGGCTTCATAGATAGTCAGTCAGATGTTAGTTCATTCGTCATCATTTTGTTATTGGCTTATGTTCAGATTTGAGTTGCCATTTTGGCTAAGTTAAATATTTTAAAAATATTATGAGTTCAGTTTGAGATATGTTGAGTTATCTTGTATTTGGGTTCTCTTTCTTATGTCTAAGTCTTCTGCTGAGTAAGTAAGCCAAGCCAAGGGTTCGCTTGGGGCCATCAATGGTTCTCGAGTGCCAGTCTCGCCCAGGGTGTAGACTCGGGGCGTGACACTTCGCTTCTCAGTGTGACAAAACCAAAGGTGTAGAGTGTTGATAGCTATAGGTTTAAGGTATAAAAGGCTCCACACATAGTTACATAGTTTTTATCTCAGCTATCTTGTATTATAACACGACTGTTGGTTCCCTCTCGTGCCGAGAGATAAGGGATCAAAATTCATTGGACTGGACATGTCTTCTCCACGATTTCATGGAAATGAAAATAAATTTTCAAAGATTTATAAACAAAAATCTGTAAAGTTGTTTAAAAATGTAAAATCATATATAACCCCTTATTTTGAGGCAACTATTTCATAGCTTCTTAGACTGTATTGCCTGACCTTAAGCTCTTCGCTTATCAGTGTTGACAAAACCAAATGTACAAACTATTGATAGCTATTGGTTTAAGGTATGAATTTTTTTTCCCTGACTCCATTCTCCGAAGGAAGGGCAGTTGAACTATATATATATAGCGCCCATGCATGTTTGCGTGTGTGTGGGTAGGTGGGGTCTCCCAAGTCATTCTATATTTAAGAAAGTAAAGAAGAGTTAAGAATTTTGTGATCTTAAGTTAAAGATATTGTAGAGTGTATCAAAATATCTTTTAATCTTATCTTAAAACATGTCTATAGACCAAAAAAGAAAATAGGAGACCAAATGTGCGAACTATTGATAGCTATAGGTTTAAAGTATGGAATTTTTTTCTGTCTCCTCACTCCCTGACTCCATTCTTCGAAGGAAGGGCAGTTGAACTCATATATATATGCGTGTGTGTGGGTAGGTGGGGTCTCCCAAGTCATTCTATATTTAAGAAAGTAAAGAAGAGTTAAGAATTTTGTGATTTTAAGTTAAAGATATTATCGAGTGTATCAAAATATCTTTTAATTTTATCTTAAAACATGTCCTATAGACAAAAAAGAAAATAGAAGACAAATAAATTAAAATTGAGTTGAGGATAGAAATTTGATGAGAGCATTAAGTTGTAATTGGAGCCATGTTGATGTAAAGCTCTATGTGGTTGGTCAAAGAAAGCAAAAAAAATCGTATCCCGTCAAAGTCCAAGGTCTCATGTTCTCAAGTCCTTGGCTTAGAATGTCATATCATAATAATAATCTTTATCCCTAAATTCCGGATGACCCTAATTTTATTTAACTATTTTATTATACTATATGTAGTATACTAGTACTACTTTATATTGCTACACCAAAAGTGTGTGCAATTTTTTGAAGAATGTGCAAAATTCTAATCTGACTCCTACACATGTATAAGTTTCCTTTGTCAGTATAGAAGCTCAATTAAAATTTCAAAAGGAGAGGCCCCCACTTATTATTATTAATTATTTTTCAAGAATAATATCCAAAAACATAAACCCCTCAATTTATGAAATTTCAACTTATGATCACTGTTCTATTATCTAATTAAACCCCAAGTGGTTCACATCTTTTCATATGTTCCTTGACCAACTATTCATCCTTTTCAAATGTTAAATATGAATTTATTGATTGATTTTTCAAAAATTAAACTTTATGTTTATATAATTCCAAAGTTAATAAAAAATAATATTTTATCTAGAAGAGGTGTCGAAATGTATACGAGATACTTAATAGCATTATTTATCTAAAATTTGTGAGAAATAAAGAAATAGGTGGTTCAAGAGATTGTTTTTATAGTATAGTATTTTGGCAATGTATGTGGCTGTCATATATGGTCTTCTCGGTTTGAACTTTATAGGTATGATGCATAAATGCATTTTTAAATTAATTTGGTTTTAATTAATATTTATGTTTTTCAATTTAGATGTGTATAACTAGGCATTTAAATTAGGATTATAAAATTGTACAAATAGATACACGTGATATGTCATGTAGAACGTGTACATCTCACACAAATTTTCATGTAGGTTGCATATGTTTTCAACTTTTTGATAGTTTAAGCATTTATTTGTGCACATCTGAAATTGAATGACATAGATATAGTTGAAACTAAGTTAAAGACACATTTTCATGTGTTATGCCCCTTTATATGCATGATGTTTGTGTAGTAAAATACTCACCTAGTACTACAAAATGAAATGGATATATATATATCTACTGATTTATTAATATCTCATATCTACACTTGAGTAGTTTCACAAGAACAATCTCTTGTTCTTAGTGTTTAATTTAATGTGCACCACTAAACAAATTAAAATTAGTGACAAGACAGAATTTTTACACCTAAATAGTAATATTCATAACTAATTTTATTTAGTGATGAATTAGCGATAAATCATTAATATATTTAAGTTATGAATTAACTTAAGAGGGGAATAAATATTTAGTGGATGAGTCAAGCATCATAGATTTTGTCCATGTCACACAAGAGATTAATATTTTAATCAACCCTCAATTATATAATGTCTTTGTTTTTTTAATCATATCCCAATTCTCACATTTGTCCCACTCCTAAACTTATAATAGTAGTTCAATAATTTTATGTAATAAAGTCACTTCAAAGACCAGAAGGGTGGTGGCAAAGCATTATATAGAATTAAGAAATCATAGTAACAAAAAGACATAAAAAGGGGTTGACCAAATTTATTTGATTTTATGACTATGATTAGTGTTTTTTTCTTTCTTTTTGTGTTGGGGTGGGGGTTTATGTTGTTCCCAATGCCATTTAAGCATGTGAGTCAAGAAAAGTTAAAAGTGTCATGTTAGAATTGCTTAGGTAATGGACTAATTAATTAGTGCCTCCCACTAATTATACTACTAATTTTTATTTATTTATTTTTGCTTATTATGAGTAGTTTTGATACTTGTTGCTTTCCACTCTTATTTTTTTCCCCTTTTGACTATAGCCTTTTATAACTCACTTTTGGACAAGACAGAGATCCATAAATTGCTTAGAGAATTTCTCTCTTTTTGAACACAAAAAAATAATATTAATTTTCCCTCTAAACTTTGTTTTTCTCATTGATTAGATTTTTTATTTATTTTGTGATTCTTTGAAAATTTCCTAACTTTGACCATGCTACATTTTCTTAATTGATATTTATCCATGAAGTTATAACTTACAAAAATAAAATTTGAGTTTGAAATATCAGTGAATTAAGACTTACTATGAATAATTATTAGGGTTTTTTTGTGGTGAAAATTCTCCTTCAAAGATGTAGGTAAATCAGGTGCTTAAATGTAAGACACGTGTCTAATATACAAACTTAGAGTCTAAGTTATATATATGGCAAAAAGATTTCTACACTAAAGGTTATTCACAAAATATTTATAGGTAATTCTTTAATTAAAATGTGAAATTTGTAATTTTTTAAAAATAAATAGATTATATGGTACAACAAATAAAGAAAATATAATAGTGTAAACATTTGTTTCCTTTACTAACCATGTATATAACTTGAAATTCATATGGTTTACCACTTAATGATGATTATAAAGTGGTTATTATGTTGAAATGGGAGTTTTCAATGTGAAGATGCTTTAATCCTTGGATAAATTGCAATTGCATAAAATAATCTCTTTGATCATCTTAATTATCTCAATCATTGCCTAGAAATGTAAGCCCTGACAAAAATACTCCCACAAAACTAGATAAATTAAGAAAATAAATCAATAACTTGTTATATTCTATTTAATTTTTAAAAAAATGTAATTTTTTTGTAACCATTTACTCAATGGGAAAGGTATAGGGAAAAGGAAAGAGTTTAATGTTAGTACATTAACAATAGAAATTTGTATATACAATTGGATTATTAGTTTAAAAGACCAATTATAGGTAACTAATTATATTAATAAAAAAATAATGACTTATTACCAAAAAAATATATGATCGTAGTGTCCGAGCCAGCTTTTAGGATAGATGAAAAGAATCATCTAGTATTTTTTTTGTCTTTGTTGAGTCTTGAACTTGAGATCTCAGGATTGTCAACCACTTCATTGATCACTAGGTCACACCTTTGAATGTATGCCTTATTACAATATGTTAAATTGCATTGATAATGTAGAAATAATTTATTTATTTAATTTTCCACCTGGTGTCTAGAGTCCGCATTGGAGCCCTAACTAAATTCGAATTGTGTTCTGCAAAGTCCATTTAGGGGTGACGCTCCTGACAATTTTTCTCCATATCCAACACTCAAATTTAAAATTTATAATTAAGGATGAAGTAGTCCCACGATTGCATCATATCTTATGTTGGTAATGTAGAAATAGTTTATTGTATCCATGTATGTAAGTTAGATTTATTTTAAAAAAAAAAAAAAAGACACACTAAATCCTGTGGAAACAATAATGGTTAAGTTAGTGCGTGAAGCCTATAGAAATGACAAAAATATAGAAAAGATAGAGCTTTGACTTGTGTGCTTTTTTCTCGATATCCCCTTTTATTTTGGTTGTGTAACATGCATGGCATACTTATCTTTCCATTGTTGGTATCTTATGATCTTAATTAGTAATTTATTGAAGTTACATAATAATACTTCCTCCGTTCATTTTTTACGATTTTATTATATCAAAAATAAATATTCTCCTTTTACTTATCCAATTTTTATTTTACATCAATTTTATTATTCATTTTCAATATTTGAATGGTTTACTAATTAATAATAATAATAATTTTATTTGGCACTTAAACGTGAAGAATATCTTTTAACTGCCTCTTTGAAAAAAAATAAAAAAATTGAGGAGACAAGTGTGTAGAAGAATTTCATTTTGATATTTTTCTTGCATATAACGCGGTGCTTTATAGTATAATCCAAAGTGAATAAATACAATTTTTACTTGCAAAATTCAAACGTTTGAGATTATCTAGGACTATGTGGACAAAAATTGAGTACGCGCTTTTAACATTTCTTTTTGGAAGTAAGTGGAAAAATGATTAACCATAACGGAATCTTTAATTTTTATTATATTAACGTACATAATATTATAAATTTTAAATATATATATAATTAATTTAGGGATAGGTCATTAATACTAATGGTAAAATATGAGAAAAAAATAATTATTTTTTTTTATATTCTTTCATTCACTTTTACTTGTTTACTCTAAAGTCTAGAGTCTAGATTTTGTGCGTCTCTTAAGAAATAATGATCAATATGAGTATTTTTATCATAATGTTCATATTAATTGATATACAGTCTTAAGTATTGTGAAATACTCCCTCTGTCCCTATTTACTTGTCAAATATTTTCAAATTCGATTTCTCCTTTTACTTGTTATTTTTTACAACAATTTTCTTTTTTCTATTATATCCTCAATTTATTAATATTGAGTTAATGTCTTTGAAAACTGTAGTTAGTAAATATGATTGGTACCCTATCAATCAATAGTATAAAATGGTAAACGCACTATATCAACCATTATTTTCGTAATAAGTGTGTCAAGTCAAAATTTGACAAGTAATAGAAACGGAGGGAGTAAGTAATTAGGAGAGCAAAATAAGAAAAACTAATCATTTTTTCCTAAATATGTTAAAAATGACAAGTAAAAGTGAAAATCTATGAAATATTGGATAAGTGAAAGTGAACAATGGTATGTTAAAAATGACAAATAAAAATAAAAATCTATTTTTGAAATAGTAAATAAGTAAAAGTGAGAGTAATTATGAATAAATTTAGTGAGATTAAAATTTTCACCAACACTATTACAATTAGAAAAAGCTACGTAATTAAATATACTTTACTACCATATTTACTATTATTACCTATTTTAAAATATTAAGTATTCTATCACTAATTAAGATTTTCCTACGATATATATATTGAGAAAAATACACTTAGATACATGTATTTTTGCTACCAAATACATAAAAATAGGGAGAGAAGCAAGCGAAATGAGGAGGGAGGTGAGCGAGATTCGTATGTATCTGAACAAGATACACACTAGATAGATGCATTATCTGAAATACTGGATAATGGGAGAGTGACGAGCGATATGGGAGAGAAGCGAGGGAGGCGTGATTTGTTATGTATCTCGATTTCTAGATACACGTGAATCTACTTTGATGCAGTGTATCTAGAACAAATTACATATAATTATAATCCCCATATATCACCAGATACATGTATTTGGACGTATCTGGACAACCCAAAATCTAGTAAAATATGTAATATTGCAAACTTAAATATATCTAAATATAATTAACTACTAAACTAGTGAAATTTACGTAAATTTTCCTTTTACAATTAACTTTGTATTTATGCCAGCTAAAGAGTGTACTTTATTTATTTATTTATTCATCGGATACGATGAAGAGATAATCCCCATTAAAAGACACTTTAATTAACCATTTGATTTTCAATTTATTATTCTCTTTAGAGTGACATAATAAACACGTACACTTCTGTATTTTAAAATTTTCATTGGATTTTTATATTATTACTTAGTTTTATTATGGCAGTAAAAACTGTCACTTCATTTATATATATGGAAGATTAATTTGAATCAGACAAGTCCATAATCCCGTTTTTAACCACAGAAAAGATTAAAAAATGTTTAGGTAAATATTTTTCATATGAGGCCAAAAACATTTTATCTTTTTTGGATAAAAAAAGAAATGTAGTATATGCTAGTAATAGGTTCCAACATTCTTCCGTGGCTTCTATAGTCTATATCTATATATACCACTACAATTATATATCAAAGCAATTCACTATACGAGATTTGGCGATCGATAAATTTTATAACTATACAGTAAAATTTGTCATTGATCCTCTATTTTATAGAATTAGCGATAGATTTTCATTAGCTACAAATAAAATATCGATAGATTAAAGAGGATGTTTGTAGCTAATATTAGTTTTTTTTTGTAGTGTCAATAATCGAGATATATTGAATTTGAAAGGATATTTCTAAACAAGTGCGTCAAAAAATGTGTTAATTAATTATTATTTTTATCGAGATTTATCGAATTAAAAAATAATGTTAGTTAATTTCTTTTGATCGGTCTAAATTAGCTTTGGTGATCCCTTGGTATTATTCGTGAGCAGTTAATATTGATAAAAATTAGGAAAAGAAGCCAATATAATAGAGTATTAATATTTGAAATTAGCTCAAGCTAATGTGAACACCATATCAATATAATATTAAAAGAATATAGAGAAGAGACCTAAAGGAAAAGCACATATACTACTCTACCTTTTTCACCTTTTTCATTAATGAGAATCAAGGAGGTAAAAACTTGCGCATATTCAATGTTAGTATTTTAATTTTTAATTAGTAAATTTTAATGAGAATTTGTATATATTACTCCCTTTCTTTCCTCTAGACTTATATGATACTTTAATTTTAAATATTTTGAATGGTTAATAGAGATAATTTGAAAGAAAACAAATACTAATACTTTCTTGATTACATGAAACACAATAAAAACAAATTAAAGATAAAAACACCGCTTAATATAAATCGAATAAAGTATATATGATTTCAGAATACGAATAGAGAAGTATTGAAAACACTCCTGACTTTAGTGTAAATTATTAGTTTCATCCCCAAATTATTGTCAGTCTTAAAAACACCTCTTTATTTGACTAACTAAACTTAGATACACCCCGATATATCCCCGATCTGCCACATGACATAGCAAGTGGTCTCAAACTCTTGTAAAAGCATGAAACTCTTAATAAAAAACCGAGAGATGTATATCACTCATGTTGCAAGATCGAGGGTATATTTAAGTCCAATTAGTTAAATAAAAAGATATTTTTAAGACTATCAATAGTTTGAAGATGAAATGACAATCTGCATCGAGTTTAGAAGTGTTTTTCAATACTTTTCTAGTAAGAATACTACATGTAAAGATCTATTCATTAAATTGGTTAAATTGTGATGGGGTGAAGGTGGTGTGGGCATACAGAAGGGTTGATAAACTAAAAGTACTTAAACACAGTGTACATGATACTTGTTACAAGTAACAAATCCAAAAGTTGTTAGAAAGGAAAAAAAAAACACTAAATAATCAAAATCTTTAAACAGTAAATTACGTGCACATTGTCCTTTTCCCTTTCCCCATAATCATGGCCCAACACTCTTTAAAAAGAGCTATAAACCACACACACCACTATCCATTATTCATTCCCAAACTTTTATTTCATCAAAAAAAAAAAGAAAAAAACCATGTCTTCTTCTTCTAATAATAATTCCACACCAATATCATCAGATAATCAATTACCATTTGGCATGTTCGAACCAATCCGAACACCAACAGGTTATTCTTGGTTACAACGTAACACAGCCATATGTCAACCGAGCGAGAAACGAGGACGTCGTAAACAAACCGAGCCCGGTCGGTTCCTTGGAGTGAGACGTAGGCCGTGGGGTCGTTACGCGGCAGAAATCCGTGACCCCACGACTAAAGAAAGACATTGGCTTGGAACATTTGATACCGCTCAAGAAGCTGCTTTGGCTTACGATAGAGCCGCACTTTCTATGAAAGGCACTCAAGCTAGGACTAATTTTATTTACACTTCTGATAGTGCTAATACTAATTTCCCTTCACTTATTTCACCTTTTGAACATGTCCAAAACATGTTGAACCCTAACACACATTTCAACTTCAATACTCCTATGAGTAACAACGTTGTTATCAAGAACACCAAGACTAAAATCATCACCACCACCACCACTACCAATTCTGATGAGTCATCGTCGTATGGCTCATCACCTAACGAGAACAATAGCTTCGTCTTTTTAAGTGATAACATGAATAATACAAATTCAGGTTATTTATTAGATTGCATTGTTCCCGATAGCTGCTTGAAACCACCACCACAACAACCTTCTTCTACTACTCCTCAGAGTAAAATGATCATAAAAAATAGTGAAGAAGAGAACAATGATCATCAAAACACTTTTTATGGTACTAATGGATTTTTCGATGAGGAAAAATACATGTCGTCATGGGAGAGTACTTGTGAGTTATCAGCCATGACGATGATGAATAATAGCAACATGAATCAAATGATGGATGACGTGGCAGATGGAAGCTATTATTATCCAAACATGGAGATTAATAATAATGCAGCTAATTTTGATCATCATAATATTAATGATCAGCTGATGATGATGCCTAATCATGAAACTACTAATGCTGCTGCTACTACTTTTGGTGATGTTGAATTTGGATACACTACTACTCTATTTTGATATATTTTATTTTATTTTCAGTGTAATTCCATCTAATGTACTTTTTTGCCAACCTAATTAATTCCTACTTCTCTTTTTCTTTTTTTACTAGTTTTTGGTGTCTTAAAGTTGTAATGTAACAATAGTACTATGATATATTTAAGTATGGATTTTGTCAAGTGAAAAATATTTCGATATTATTTTATGTTTTTATTCAATGTTTTCAATTTATTTAAGAAATGATGCAATCGTCACTTGACAGTTCAGAACCGATCAAGTATGATAACGACATTGGTTCCAGGAAACAAACATCATGTATGCTCATTATTAACAAGCTTATTATTTTTACAATAATTGTTTTTTTACCACACTTGACCAATTCTAGGAAAGAAGCACAATATAATTGTAAAACTATGCATGTGTGTAGAGTACTATATCATACTGAAAATTGGTCGAAATTTTTCAATATTTTTGGGATGTGATGTATGTTTTGATGTTTCAGAATGTGTTTGTCTATAGTGTCTAAAAACATTATTCAATTTGATTATTTTTTTTTGAAAAACATGAAATTAAACATGACTTACATCCCTAAGTTTAAAAACTATATTAAAAAAATATTCATAAGGTTGGCACAAAATTATTATTTTTATAATGAACTAGATATTACATTATCTTTAAAATCATAACACAATATTTTAATAAAAACTACTAATAACACGATTACTAGCCACTATAATTAGTTACGAAGAACCATAAGTGAAAATAAATAAATAGTAATAATAATGATAGTAATAGTTATACTTTACTATAATCTTCCAATATTTTACCAACAATCTCTTCATGATAAACATGGTCAGATGATCAAAAATGGTAGATAGGAATTAGTTGGGGTGATAAATAGATGAATTATTTTTATAAAATAGAAAGTTTTGGTAAGTTTAAAATTTAAAAAGAAACCAGTAGCTATATTTTGTCCCAAAAACTACTTTCTTTGCCCATTTTTAATTGTCATGGTTTCCTTTTTTAGCGTCAAACTATAAGAACTTTGACTGATGTATTTTTGTATAGTTTTTGAATATCTAAATTTTTTTATTTAAAATATTAAATTAATGTAACATAATTTAATTTTGAAAATTAGTCAAACTGACTTTCGAAAAATGCAACACGTAGCCGGAGGGAGGAAGTAGACAAATTTTATAGCTAAACATATTTAGCCACAAAAATTTCTAAAAATGCTTCCAAAATCTGTCGAGGGTCCTAAGATGATAGTGATATACTAGTAAGTCGTACAAAGCAAAATGAGACGAAGTTGTAGACTTACATGCAATCTCCAATTGGATTTGTACAACACTTTACTAGTCTTGTCTAACCAACAGCAACTTCTTTAGTATAACAGCAAAACTGAAAATTGAAAGGAAGAAAAATACAACTTACGTTTTATTTAATACCAAAAAAGATCTGTTTGTGTAAGTAAAAAGATTATTCAAAATCATTGCCAATGTGGCACGAGAGAGTCGTATGATTAGTACTCTCTCCGTCTCAACTCAAGTCTCTTATTTCCAGTTTAGTCTGTCTGTGAGTATCTATTTTTATATTGGAAAAAAGGATAAATATGGTATGCGGATATCCTTCGTTATATTTTTGGACATTGATGCCCCTGCCGTCCAAAAACTAGAGCATGTATATCCTTTAATAAGTTTTCCAATTCAATATCACAAAATTGAAGTACGACTTTAGTCTTAAAGGTAGTACATTGGACCAACAAGTTCTCAAGTCTAAACACACCCAACAATGACCTGATTTAGGAGAAGGAGAAATGTTTTACCATATGATTCATTGAATGAATTATTTTGCTTCCTACTCTAGCAATAGTAAGACCATTTATTTACAGCAAGTTAATTATACTAGCAACAAATAAAGACTGAAAATGATAAAGAAAAAGGAAGCAATTCTACAAAGTCAAAGTTGTTACTTGATATTTTCAACTGTAAATTCGAGCAATTCTTCATATTACAACACAAGTATTGATCAAATATCCCATAAAGAGACAATAAAACATTGTCTGGTTCAGAATCTGTAAGTTCAGCTGTTCCGTCACAATAAAGCCCCAAGCAGAAACAACAAGACCTTGGTATTTCATTCCGATTTTGAAGAGGGGACTAAAGACAGCCTAAATTTCAAAGGACAAGGGTGTAGGAGTGATGTTTTCGCTCCCTAAAAAAGACTACAACATAAATAGCCACAACAAGGTCCGAAAATTGGGGCATGGTTGCAGATATCTAAAAGATGGAAGGTGGTGTTTGTTTCTTGTTATTCAGAAACTAGCTACAAACCTCTACTGAGGGTAGTTGGACCTTTCAAGGATGGATTATCACTTATTCGAAATGAGGTAAAGAGGTGGGTGGGCCTTATGAACAGCAGGTGGAGGTGGACAGAACTAGAGTGTCTGCTAGATCTGAATATTGAAAGAAGCAAGGTGTGACTAATTTGGATAAAATCCTCCTAAAAGGGACTATCACCAAAAATAAAGTGCTCGTTTTGTGATCATTGAGCAACAGAAAAAATGTGATCACTCAATCTTCTCTCAATTTGATGTGCGAGCCTCACTTCCATGGCCTGCGCTACTGCTGCTGCTGCCACCGGAAGGATTTGAACTCTGTACAGATTGCTGAACACCAGAATGAGAAGCAGGACCACCCTTTGAAAACATTGAACCAACTGAACCGCTTGAAGTGTTCATGGAAGATACTTGGGTAGAGAACCCATCCCTTCCAGATCCAGATATGACTTCAGGACGCAAGTCTGAGGATGACGACGATGGAGCCAAAGTACCAACAGCAGATCCCACAGGGTAAGGAGCAACAGCCATATCAGCAAGAGAAGAAGAAGATGAACTATAACTCATTCCCATTGGATGGTCAAACTTGCAAGACGGCCCAAACTTGCAGACTCCATTTTGTGCAAAGTGAGAGCAAACTGGTGCACCCTGAAAAAACCATTCAGAGGAACACAAACAAAATTAATCTTCCAAATCACCGAAACAGTGTATGAACTCAACTACAGAATTCACTTGTTTTAAATACTAACAGACTTTAGCAAGAAATGGTGGTCATTAAGGGAAGAGGTAAAGGAAAAGACAAGTTAGTTCCTAGCACATTCAGTTAGCAAAGAAACTTTAACAGTCTGTATATAAAACAGCATTGAAACTTAATCACAAAACAATATGCCACTTGTACTTCATGGAAGGGATGACTAATAGCTGATGGCTTAGTCTATGAAGGCTGGGATGCATCTCATATCCAGAATACACATACTTACAGAATCACTTGTTGAGCACCAAGATTCTTGCCAAAATGTCAATTTTACTGCTTCCCACAACCATTACAAAGACTGTTATATCAATGAATCATGCAAGACTTGGAGAAGCATAAATAGCAAAGATGTTATGGAATGTATGGCATTAGACTAATGGGGCAAAGGGGGTCGTTTCGTACCAGGTTCCTACTTTTCTTCATCTGAACTTTAAGGTGTATGAAGTTTCATACTTGATTTTTAAAAGCAGAACGAAGTATAAGATCACAAAATACCGGGAGCTATAATCCCTCAAAGGCCAGCTGGCAGATAGTTTGAAACATGGTGGATAGTACCAGGCTTTTGGTCTGCAGCAGTGTTCAAACTCATAATATGCCCCTGCCCACATATCACATGTTGCACTCTTACCAGAATCTATGTTTTTTTTTTGTCAGTGATGAGCAACACATCCGAAGATAATTCAAAATCCAAGTAAACATGACACATGGAAAAGCTATTTTGACTCCTAAATAAGATGCACTCAAGTTCAGTAATTTATTTTGTTAGACAAGTTAAGAGAAGTTCGGTAGTTCCCAGATGAGTAGGTAAGATTTCACCATCTGCAAGCTTCAGGAACAAAAGCATGATATTTTATAATACCAAGCCAATGAAACTTCATATGATGTCACCCATTTATATATCCCGAGTTGATATGGAGAGAATAGCAGAGAAATGCCTAGGGAGCATGTACAGTATCTAACAGATCGTTCACATTGTAATAAAATTAAAGTAAACACCACTTAACTGGATCAAAGCATTACAAATATTAGAATTACAAATCTATTAAAAGCTCTCCCTAACGTCCTAGTTTTTTAGACATGCAAACAAGATGCATGAATTTCTTACAGAAAAAACATTGAAACAACTAATTCAAAAATCAGTAAATCAATAATTTCTTCTTGGACATCCTCACTCAATATCAGATATAGTTGCAGCAGTCACAGAACTCCATAATTGAAACATAAGAGCCATGGGCAAAATTATCAGAAAGGATGTTATCCAAATTCTATGTAACCTAGGAGACAGCACTAAAAAGGTCAGACTGCAGCAACAACCACACAGATCTGGGTAAAACAGGCACAACAAGATAGTATGACCAACTGCTGATTCACTAAGGTGTCATCAGTTTGAAAGTAGTATGTTGGTTTTCATCTAAACATCGATTGTCTGTCGATAGACCCAAAACTGGCCAGAAATAACTGTGAGCATGTTAAGACCAGCATTTCATCATCAGAACTAATATGTACTTTCAACAAGTATGTAGCATCTTCAGCCCATGTATCCTTCAACACTCCTCAATTTACTATCTGTAGTTTCTCCTAAGAGAATACGTCAGTGAATCTGATATCCAAAAAAATTGTCTATTTTTTTAAAGAAAAGCAACCATCCTACCTAATCCTTTTGCACGATAAAAACCCAAGAACCTCCCTCATAAGCAATTTCCTTGTTGCTTGAAAAGTACCTTCCTCAAATATGAGAAGAAGAAAAGTGATCATCTTTTTTCAATTATTACTGCACCGCAGATGACAAACTAATAATACCATATTTAACCTTGACAATCAACTCTTTTGAAACAAGTAAATTCAACATATTCCATCACAAAGTCAAATAATATTTCCCAACTTAAGTAATTGTCCTTCCAAAAAGTAGCCCTGCCCACTCTTCTAGTAACAATGTCAACAAATGCAGATACCTCCTTGTATAAGCTGTCTGATGCAATAATTCAAACACTCTTCACTTCATGCAATATACCATCACAATTAGTAGTGCACTGCTTAATCCTAAATATCCTAGGACACATAATGTCTTCTTTCCTATTTCATGCATTTATAGGAGTCTCTCTATCAAATAGTAATGTAATACCAGATTTAAAGGTTAGAGAAAGAAAGGTCAAATTTAACATGGACTCATGGAGAATGCTTTAGCAAAAAAAATTAGAAACACTGATGTGCTGACCCATACGTAGAATTTCAATCTAAGGATTGCACACAAAGATTCTCACCGGACGAAGAGGGAGGCCCATAGCACTGAGGATAAAACTTGTTTTAGGTCCACTCCATTCAGGTGGATGATGGTATCTACAAGAAGATCCATATTTACAGTCCCCATACTTCATGTAGTACTGACATTCTTGAAGTCCAGGTCTTTCTGGAAATGCATGCTCCTTCTGACTGCTGCTAGAAGGACCGGCAGAAGGAACAGATAAATATGGTCCTGTGTAGGCAGGTGCTGAAGGAGATAGTTGAGAAAGCCCATACATGGGGCCTGCTGCAGCAGCAAGTTGAGTACTTGGGGAGGGAACTGGATTAATAGGGGCCTATATCGCATAATTAAAACTTAGCGGATAGTCGGTGCATCCAGAAAAATTGTATACATCAACAGATGAAAGAAGCATTTATGGTGTACCTACCGGATAAGGAGTCCAACCTGGTAGAGGAACCATCCCTGGGGGAAGAAGCATAGAACCATAAGTCCCAGGGATATATGAACCAGGAAGTAGAGTAGGCCTTGCAACTGGCCAGTTGCCAGAAACTACCCCATATTGTTGAGCTGATTGAACAGAAGGAGACTGCACCGTTGGATAAATGTGTGGTGCAGGAACAGCTGCTGGCGCAGTCAGAGGTCCAGGTCCAGCTGCTGGTGCACTCACTTGTGCTCCAGCAGGTTGTGGATGATTAAATTTACAAGTGACGCCAAATTTACACTGCCCTGTTTTCACAAAATACGAACATTCCTTTTCCCCCTGTGACAGAAACTCTATGAGCCAACTCAAAAGGAAACAATCATACTGAAACTTTTTCAAGGAGTAAAACCAAAAGAAAGAAAAGAAAACACAAGGAACGGAACGGAAAAAAACAAAATAATCAGATGAAAGACTGATTGAAAACAAAAAGAAGGCAGACCGGACGCAGCGGGTAGCCATAAACGTTAACTGTCACCGGTGCTGGAGATACACCTCCCTGTCTTGGATGATGATATTTGCATGAAGCACCAAACTTACACATTCCTGTCCTCATATAGTACTGCAAATCATAATCAGAAACAACTAGCATTAGTGCAATGAAAATGTAGGTTTATATATGAAAATATCCAAAATAGAAGTCGCCAGAAAACCAGGACACATAACCAGTCACTTTTGGCTGAGCAACTGTTTGCACATTCAACAGTTACTAGGAAAATCATAATTTTTAAGCAAGCATTTGACAGTGGCTTATCATTTGAGAACATATTAAGTATTAAGTACAGAACAAATCTTATAAAGATCTAAGCAGATATAACATTCTTTGATAAAAAAAAGATACAATATTCAATTTTTTTCTTTGATGATCAACTAAAAGTAAGAAAGATGAGCTACTTTAACATTTGAGACAAATCATAGAAAGCCGAATCCATCAAAATGCAGGCGACTCCACAAAATTGGGAGAAGATACTGAATGTTTGGTGTTCAATTGCAAAGCAATCTAATCAACATACAGGTGGGAGCCTTTTCCAAGATAGAATTGATAAATTAGCAGATAGGATATTCAAAGAGAAACATCTTCAGCATGAAACTGAAATGATAATAATGTACATTAATGAGACAACGACTCTGATACACCACACAGGAGTTCCAAAGTGGATGAAAAACATGAGATTATTTTAAAAACAAACAAGCAGCAAAGCACAGAAACGTAATCAAGAGATGCAATCAATAGGAACCGCAAACGGGAAGTGTCTATGACATAGAATGATAGAATCAAATGAGAAGGATTACCTAATAAAAGTTTCAAATAAAGAGAATTTTTATGTCAAGGATAGAAAACCTTCACTCCTCAGACTAAATCAACATATGAACCATGGGGAACTGGCATATAGTGGAAGCACATTTTCCAACAGAAGAATTATTAACACTCCAATGATGAGAAGTGAGCTAAACCCAGTTACTCAAACTAAATGTTCAGAACAGTCATTGAATTCCAAAATACAAAAGAAATGAAAAATAGAAGCATGATTTACTAGCACAAACAAGCAATGCAGAATGCATTCCCTATAAGTAGAACTTACAGCATTAGCAGAAGTACAAAAAAAAAAGTGCTCACCAAGAAGAAAAAACATCTCCTGCTACAGAGACAACAAAAACAAAAAGTAATATAGATAATTCAACCATGCGTGTTTTTCCAACATCAGGAAATGTTGATTAAAAATGTATTATTATCATGAACAATAAAAACACTTGCAGAACATGGACAAAAGATATTATCAAGAAAATGATCAATAGAAGGGATGAAACTGTGGGCCAAAATTGAAATTTACATGGACAATCGAGGATAGTACACCCGGGCCTTGCGTGATTTTTTTTTATCAGATATGGAAATTTTTTAATTTAGAGTTGAATTCGCAAACATGGTAATGGAAAATTTCCAGATCAAGGAACAAAGGACGAATTCATGTCTAACAGGAAAAGAAGTTCATGCACTTATCACTTATCAGACAGCAAGATGACGAATATTATCACAGACAAATCAGGCAAATTGAATCTTTCCAGTATGCATCCGAAAGATATATGGCAAGTCTAGGAGAATTATAAATACTACACCAGATTGAAGAGCAACATAAGCTTCCATTTAGCACATCAGAGATCCAAAAGAAGGAAAAGGACGAATTATGATCAGCAAAATGGGAGCTCAAACTGTACAGAATCAATAGCAAGCAGACGAAGTGATTGTACTAACCAGATGGGAGCTCACGTAGTACATAATCAACAGCAAGAAGACGAATTGATTGTACTAACAAGAAGGGAGCTTACGTAGTACGGAATCAACAGCAAGCAGACGAATTGATTAAATTAACCAGATGGGAGCTCCCATTTTACATAATCAACAGCAAGAAGACGAATTGATTGTACCAACAAGATGAGAGCTTACGTAGCACATAATCAACAGCAAGCAGACGAATTGATTAAACTAACCAGAACCTAATCCAGAAACCACATATTCTTCTGAATTTGATCATTCAATAAAACACCCAACATTCTGAAACTGATAGCATAGCATGTAAGGAAAACCTACCTGACAAACAGGTTGACCCACTCTTTCTGGGTATTCTCCTCCAGTAGCTCTCATCGCTCCCAAAACCTGCCGTTCAGTTCACAAAACCCAACACAACCAAATGCATGTTAAAATTCCCAGTCTTGGCCACAGATTAAACTAAAAACCAACAACAACAAATCTGAACAAAAGAAATAGGTGAATGCATGATTTTAAGTACACCCATCCACTAATTAGTACAAATATAACTCAAACCAATGCTTATCAAGATTTTAACATCAGAATTCAAAAATGTCCAACAGAAAGTTAAGGATCAAACTTTACACATCTAGAACAAAACCCACAAGAGAAAACCCATCAAATCATAAGATCAACCCCAATTGGGCACATAAAAATCAGTGAGGAAGCAAAATAAACCCTAAAAATTCAATCTTTTTTCATACCCCCAAAATAAAAGTTGCAAAAAAAAAACTCATTTACCGAAGTACGGTCCCGTGGATGATTAAACCGACACCTCACACCATAACCACAGAAGCCAGTACGCAAGTAATAGATACAATCAGGCTCGTTAGGCCTTTCAGGGTAGGGTTCTGGTCCAGTACCAAGTGATAACTGCCACATAGGTTCTGCATTAAGGAAAATCAACACAAAAAAAAATGGATCGTTAAAAAAACCCACATTACCCAAATTGAGAGCAGCAATTTGGGGTGAAATTCAAACGAAATTCACATGAAATTCAAATGTAGCAAACAAGTTTCCACAACTCACCTTCAAGCCCCGTCTCTCCGCCTGGAACAGCCCATTCAGACACCGGATCCACCGGTGCACCCTCCATTGCTTGGGTCCTACTGTACCTCTCCATTTTCCTCCTCCTCTCTCTTTCTCTCTCTCTGTACACAAACCTATATAGATGTATCTATATGTACGACTATACGTATATATAAAATAAAATATGTATGAACAGAAGTGAAGAAGAAGAGTGTCTGTTTGTGAAAGTAGTGTGTGTATGTATGAAAGAAGCTATGGAAAATGGTTTTGATCAACTGTGAGGTTGGTAAGG
>JAJOOS010003156.1:0-28334 GCA_029582725.1 Solanum chiquidenum | reverse complement strand
GATCAAAGTTCGAATATATTTCAGATATTTTCCCCTAGAAGGAGGATACTATTTAAGCAACGATATCGACACTAATTGAACCGTTGATATTGCTTGTGTTTTCTTTTAATTATACTTGCTTTCATTTTATGCCACACCACAACAAAAAATTAAATAATAAACCACGCATGACCTACATTTTTTGAGTAATTTTCTTAGTCTTTAAACGAAACTATTCATATTAGAAAAACTCTTGCTTAAGTTTGTTAATTTCAATTTTCAAACAATTTCTCGTGGAACATATTGAATATTATGACACTTTTTAGTCTTGTGATAATGTGAATGGAAAAAGTCCAAAAATAAATAAATTGGTAGTCCCTCCCACTTAATTTGTGCATTAAGTTATGCTTTTAGACTTTGGTGGTGGTTGTATATAAATAATTTTTGGTCTAAATTTCCAACAACTTCCTAAAAAGCTTTTAAGAAACTGCCAAAGGGGCCCTAAAGAAAAGTAAATTCTTCAAACTAATTTTTTCATGAAAGACTTTTTTTAATTTGATGACTTTTGTTGTCTGCTATAATTGAGAGTATCATCAATCCAAGAGTAATTGTTTATTGGAGAATTATATTTATTTTCGGTTAATTAAGAAAGGTTTGTCTGTTGGACACGCTTAGGAAAATTAAATAAATATAAAGTTAAAAGACAAAAAATGTCATCTAAATAAAGGGATGTCATCTTTCAAGAAAAGACATAATTATTTTAGTTACAGAGACATAAACGCCGAATTTTCAGTATGTTTAGTGATTTGTTTGGATTTTGCTTCTGTAATTTGGATTATATTTGGACATCAAAACAAAAAATATTTAGTTACAATAGAATTTTTTTTTTTTTTTTTTTTTTAGGCATAACAAAAAAATAATAATCATATTATAAATCGCAACGCTAATTCACATGTGTCTAGAAAATTGCTTTCGTATAATTACTTCAGTTTGTAGTTGTATATGTTCTTTGTGTTAGGCTTGTCAATTGTGTATATATATATATAATTTGTATATAAACACAAACTTTTATTAGTTGTTATTTGTATATGTATGTGTTCTTTGTGCTAGGCTTGTCAATTGTATTTGTATATGTATACAAATATATAAGTCCCAGCCGAATGGCAAAAAAAGTGAAACATTAGTTGCGAAATAGAATTAAATAAAACAATAGCTATAACATTTAATTTAATTTTTTCCTTTATTTCATAGGTATTGTCGTAATTTTTTTTAATTATAATTAAGTTAATATTATTATATTTTGAGTCATAAAATCTTTAGAAATATATATATATAAATTACTGATTATAAATGCTCGTATTATAATATTGTGACTGACCTCACTCTTGGATTAGGGTCCCCCCACCCCCCCTAACCCCACCTAGAGACTTGTTAACTTTTAATATTTGAGAAAATGACACGAAAAAAGAAAAAGGAGATCGAGAAAGTTAAGCATGAAATCTTGTACTAGCTGAACTTCTGAAATTTTGACCTAGATTGGCGCCAATGTTTTGTTGGTTACTTTCAGTATTCAGAAACAATTTATTCTTGTATTTTCTTAAGTATTATAAAATCAAAATAGTATTTGGAGAATGATTTACAAGCATGAAAAAATTGGGTGAGTTGACTTTTTTAACTCCTAGACAAGTATATTTTACCTAGTTGTTATTTTTGTAATTAGAATTGTTGCGTTTTTTATTAAGATTTTTCGCTCACACATAATACTTAAATTCAAAATTTCTAATTAAGAATGGAAAGATCCCGTAAAAATTTATTTTCATTCCGTATTTATACAAAATCAATATACTTTATCATAGTTAAATAGGAGTAATAAATCAGGTGAAAATGCTCATAGTTGAGTGACAATTAAAATATTCAAAAGACATATGTCATGGTATTGTTTTTTGATGTAAATATAAGATAATTTTTTGTAGAAAAATCTTATTTATCTTTATTATAATTCTTGATAGTGCTTAAATAATTGAAAGGTCAATACGCTATAATGCCTGAATTTAAACCTAATCACTTTTTTATTCCATTTTAGCCTATTAACTTTTGTGAAAGAAAATCATTTTGGAACTTCGAAAAATGTACTTTTTAGAATTTAATAACCTTAAACCCCAAATTTTCATAAAAAATGCTATCTCCTCTTTGCTTAATAAATACCATGTACTTTTGAAAGTAAGGAAGGCAAAGAGAATTAGGGGAAAGAAAGTACTCCAACGACTTTCCTTCTTTTTTTAATTTCTATTATATAAAAAAAAACAAGAATTTTTTTTTATTCCCCCCTCCCCCCTGTTTATATCTCAAAAAGAATTTGTGTATCCTTATTTACATTATATTTCTACTTTATAGGACCCCAAAATTATAATTTTCCCTTTTCTCTTTATATTCCTTGGTAATTATGTACTGATTTCCATCCCTTCCTTATTTTCCAAAAAGAAGAAGAGGAAGCTAGGTACAATTAATTAATGCTATTGCTTTATAGAGCATAATAATAAAGGGTCTAATTTTAGATTGCAAATGAATTGAAGAAGGTCCCCTACCATAATCAATATTGTTTGGTTAATCAAAATGCATAACAATAATAATTGAATATATGCCATGTGATGTTGTCTTGTAATTTTAGGACTTCACAATCAATATTCCTTGTGAAATATGATGGCCATTTATTAGCCTCTTTTTTTACTTCTTTGTTTCACCTCTCAAGCAATCTTCTCATTACTACTCCTCTTGAATTATTCAAGCATTAAACTTGGGCCACAAAAGTTTGGCACCTACCATAATTCTCATTATCTATTTTTTTCAACTGCCTATTAAAATGGGAAAAGACCAAAACCTCACCCATGTTATATCACATCTTGTAATTATATTTGTGTCAAATTTTTAAAATTCAATCTTCCTTTGAGCCAGCCATTAGTAGAAATAGCAGACCTCCTTGTCGTTTGATTAGGGCGTAATTAGTAGGCATGCTAATCTAAAATAGCGATTTTTCCTTAATTATTTAAGTGGAGTAAAATATTTACTCGTTTGTACTCATTTATAAATTCGTCCCGTAGTATTACGTTCTATTGTTAGTTTAAATATAACATTTATTTTGATTGTTACTTAAATTTTATTGTATTGTTTAATTTAAATTCATCATTAGGTAACGATGAAAAGTTTTATATTTGGTGTGCTCGCATATTACCTTAATAGTTTCTACTCATTTTGTCTTTACTTATTGTTTAATAGTCATACTTTATCTTTTATTCTATATTTTTATAGTAACTCTACTTTATACCCTACAATTTTATAGATTTCTCATTCAAATTGTTGATATATGACATTATGTAATCGAAGGAGAACGATAATATTATATTCATTACAATGATATTGTATAATATAATACAAAATAATAAGATGGTGGGGTGCATTAGAAAAAAGTTTAGAGATGCAGGAAATGTTTGTCGTGATGTTAGGAGAATGAATGTATGGATGAAGTGTTGACTCGTGTCAATTATTTTTATATGTGTTTGAAGAGTAGAGACAACATTACATGTGCTAACTGGTTTATACACATGTTATGATCATGTTCCTATAAAACATCATGGATCTACCCATGCCTTTCTCAATTTCAACCCTTAAATTTTATTTTTCTTTAGACCACAAATGATAACACTTGCACAAATTCAGTGTTATCCTTCCAAATCCCATTTTCTAATCCTTAGTTAGTACTTAAAAGATCAATGGTAATAGTTTCTCCGATTGATTCTGACAGAACGACTATAATCATGAGTGTGTTATAATTCAAATCGTAGTATTACGAGTTTGAATTTCAATAACATCTTGACTATTGTTCTTTAGTTATACGTACATTTTCAATTTTCCTATTAACTATATATGTAAAAGAAAAAAGGAAGCTAATAACTACTAGTTTGATTTAGTCTTGATATATACACTTATCATATGTAACTTCCATACACTATACTATATCGAATATATAGTGATAAAGTCAAAACACTTCAAAACAGTATTATTTATTACAATTTGGGCATATCTACTAGTTTGAAAGTAACAATAGCTAGAAGATTTACAAGTGTAATTTCATCATAAAGTTAGAGGTTTTGAGTAATATGTTTTAGGCCCATTATATTATTATTGCTTTGTCGTAAAGTTTATAAACCAAAATGAGTTGGGCTCAACTTAGGTAATAGCACACCCCCCATCTAACCTTTAGTCCATCTTTCTATCAATCCATTTCTAAAGTCTTTCATATTTGGTTTGTGGGATGAGATAGGATGAAAGAACTTTTGTAATAAGGTGGTGTTTTTGATAAACTTATAAATTGATTAAACTAGTTTAATAGTAGTTTTTGGTTTATTTGTTTTTAGTAGACCACAAATGCTTATGATATGAAAAATGCTTACCAACCATTTATTATCAATTTCAATACTCATAAAAATACGCAAGTACTTATTTTTAAAATCAGTTTCTAGATTACCGATCCTCCTCTTTCTAACTAATTTCTTCTTATTTTCTCATTTATTTTGAGTTGAGCTAATTTGGGAACAGATTTTGGTTTTAAACTACCAGTGCTGCTCTTGCTTATACAACTACAAGCTTCTAATTTGTTTGACAGATTGGTAAAATAAAAAAGGCTCATCTTCTCCAAATTAAACTAGTTATATAACAATGTAAGATTAGCAACAGAAATATCTCAAATTGTTTTATTCCAAATAAAATGGGAAAATCCACACACAGAAATATCATAGATGCATTATCATATCTATTATTATTTTTTTAAATCATGAAATTACAAGGTGGAGAATCGAACCCTCACAAATAAGGTGAAAGTTCAGGTAGTCAACCAATTGTGCTACTATGATCTCCCACATTATCATGCCAAGTTTCTTGTTTTATGAGTTATTTCCTATTTAATAGTCCAAATGAGTTTTTTCCAGATGTAATAGATTTTCAAACTTTTCCAGGATTGGAAACAGAAGCATGGGAAAAGTTACAATCATAAAAGAAGAAAAGATGAGATTAGAGATTTTTTAAAAAGTAATGTGAACGCAATTGTGATTCATAAATTATTATACATAGATAACCAAAGGTTGTTTTTACATTTTTCTTTTATATATTTTTATACAATATTTACTTGACAACAAGAACCAGATTAACACTAAGAGTTGCCAATTGGGATTATTAAAGTTGTAATAACTTAGATAAGTTCTTTCAGCGCATCACAGCAAACTGATTCCTCTTCCATTGGAAAGTTTGGTCCATTTCTTCTATTCCCTTAGTACCACTACTCCATGGTAGCTTGAGCTTGGCCATTGTTCTCTTCCTTGCAGCAACTCCAATTTTGTCTCCATAATCCTGCAAAAAGGGAAACAAAACTTTATCTTATTACATTAGGAGAAAGAGGAAGGCACAGGGGTGTGAGAATTTGACTCACACCTATCATGTGTATGTGTGAAAGACCTCACACGTACCACTAGACTATAAGTTTCGGTGGTATGAAGAAGCTATTGAAGATTTAAGTCATACCTTGTGGCAGAGGCCTTGTAAAACATCACAATATGGGAAGTCTTGGGGGCAGCATAATCTTGAATTCTCACAGCAAACACCATTTTCAATAGGACAGCATCCGTGAACTAAGCATTTGCCAAAGAAATCTAAGCCGCAGCAGCATGTTTGACCTTCTGGACAGTAATATAAGCCGTCTTCACATATATTTGGTTTTGGAGAAGGTGGTGGAGGAACCAGAGGAGATGGTGGAGTGGAAAATGATTCTTTCGTGGGATAAGAAGCCAATGAATTAATAGCACATATCCCATATGGAAAACTAGTGTTCCTCTTCATATATGCATACCCCTCCATGCCCCAAGATTTTCCCCATGAATTCTTGATAATCCAATAGTCAACCCCGCCTTCAGAACCGTATCCTACAATTAGTACTGCATGTGATAAGTCATCTGGATTACTAGAGCAGTCTCCATCATAGATTCCCTGCATTAAACCCCAAAAACAGTGAAATGCCAAGAGCTTAATATTGGGATTTGATGAAAGAAGATACAAGTAACTATAAAAATGACAATTATATAAGAGTTACCCCAGCATATAGCTGAAAATCAAGGCTTTTTCCATCTATGCCTACACTAACAGGTTGTCTAGCAACAGCACAAAGTAGGGCACTTTCTTCTTGTGCAACATCTTGGTATCCATCAATTGTTACAGCCTTCTTGTTCAACTGTTGAGCAAAAATGATCAACATTTTCTTCTAAAAATGAAAAGGCTAAAAGAAACAAAGATGTTATAGGAAATTGCAGCCATCACATGCCTTGTTGTAACTGCAAGTGCCTCGAGATTTGGTGTATGGATAATCAGCTGCTGAATCAATGCCCCTATTGTTGATCACAAATTTAAAAGCATGGTCCATAAGTCCACCTTCACACCCTTTATTGGAGGTGTCACAGTTGACAAGTTCTTGAGTTGAAAGGCTAATAAGTTCACCAGTAACTAGTGCATTTATTCCTTCTATGGCTCCACATGCGGAAAATGCCCAACAACATCCTGCATATGTAATGCAGAGAATCAAAGATATTTGCAGAAGGTGCATATTTTCAGGCTCACTGATATCCCAAGACATCATTGGTTCAGCTGCCTAATTTGGGAGTACTCTCGGAAGCTTTGGTACTATACCATCCTTCTACTAGATAATCACTAGATCAACGAAGTGCTTATAATGGAAGTGAGGTAGCAAAAAATTGAAGGTTGCACACCTGACTTTTACTTATTTTTTCCCCATTAAATAGGCATCAACAAATTGGGAACTAAAGATCTATGAACTAAATGATGCTATTGTTGTGCCTCTCTTTTGTTCAAAACAAGACTGCCATGTATAATATCGAGTGTAAGCTCTATGCAGTTACGACGTAAAAGATCTTAGCACAATCATGTCACTTATAAGGTAATTACAAGTAAATGTCCATGATAAGCCTTAAACCATAATCCGCTAAAAATGGAAAATTGTGAAAAGACTGAATTAATATGCAGAAGAGTTTAGCACAGCTTACCACATGCTCCTTGGTTCTTAACCTCAGTGACAACCCCATGTTTCCTCCAATCCTTAGAAGGAGGAGCATCACAAGAATTTGCTGAAATAGTGGTCTTGTTCTGCTGGTTGAAAGGCATCTTAATCTTTGAAGTATGAACTTGACTGAACTTTTCATTGCTCATATCAGCAAAATTGTTCAAACCAACTAAATGGTCTGATACTGACCTCCTCTTTGAGTTCTTGTCCACTATATACTTCACATTCCTCTTAAAATTCTCCGACCTCATTTCTTCCTCTTTCTCATTCTTGTAAATTTTCCCATGCTTTTGTTTCCATTCTTGGAAAAGTTGGAAAACTCTTTCTTCTGAAAGCAACTCTTGCGGCTTGTCTATTAATTCTGGAAAATCAGTAGTAAAAGCAGAAACTTGAGATGATAATGCTGCTAAGATCAAGAAAAGTGGGAAACTAAGAAGAAGAAAAAGGTGGAATTTTTGTGTATTTCCCATAATTTATTTTAGTAACACAATCCAATAAATGACTTTGAGATTCTTCTGTTATATATAGCTTTTGAAAAGATGACCCTTATGATCATGAATAAGTTAGGAAGAGGAACAAGTGTACAAACTTTTATCTGCTAATTATTTGATTGAACAATAATGTAACGATATTTTTTAAAAGGCCAGTGAATGATATTTTGAGAGCACTTGCTCCTAAAACTTTATCCTGTAGTAAAGATACTAATTAGTTTATTGGATATTTATTTCTTAGAGACTTTGATAGATGTTTTTTTATCTTTACTCCAAAACATTTCTCATCCACCCCTTATTATCCAATTATCAGAAACTCGATAGGATGTTAAGCCAAGCTGATAAAATCATCAATCTTCTGTCTAAATTCCAATATTGATATATGAATTTACTGAAATATAATTCACTGGACCCCAATTTGGAATTTTGTAGTATTTGTAAGTTTAGTGGTGCCTGTTTTTTGGGGCCCATTACCACTAGAAATGAATAGCATAGTATCCTTTCTAGATTTTATGCAATTTGAGAAATATTTGGTGTAAGAATTATGTATTAGCCTATTTAAAACGTAATAAAGCAATTTTACTTATAGCAGCAAACACAGTTTATCTCTCTCTCAACTAACGCAGTATTAAGAATGAAACCATAAGAAGGAAAAGTAATTTAGTTACTGCAACAAAGTTAAATTACAAATTAGTGGTAATAAATTTGTGACCGTTCAAGTTATGACATATAAGTGAAACAGAGAGTAGTAATTTTAACTAATTTATGGCCTGTCCTCCATAAGAGTAAGCATGTTTTTTGTGTTGCATCATCACACAAAGATATTTATTCCACTTCAAAAGATTAAAGTGATAATAGGCAACACAAAGTACAAGTGACAAGTCTGAGGGGTATTTATGTCTTTTTCCTTGTTTTTGTGGTTAAGAAATGATTCTTTCAATGCATTGCATCAATAAAAGGAAATTGCCCTTCTTTAGCATCTACTGACCGAAAGGTAAGTCATGTAAAATGAATGTTACTCATTTTCTCTTTCTAAACTTAAGTGATTTTAATTTCTAGATTGTATGGTAAATTTATAAGCTAATAAATTTATGTCCACAATATTACATACTTTAGCATTTCTTCTTCTTTTCATATTTTTTATGACAACATGATACTTTGATGGTAATAACATTTCAAGCTTTATTGCATAATAGTAGACAAGTTCAAACCTAAAGATAATTAAGATGTAGAATAAAGCAAGTGTATGATTAAAACATATTTTTATTTGTCTTACTAGTTATTAATAAAAATGGAGAACATTATTCATAATATCAGTAAGCTAAAGACTAAAATCAATTATAAAGCTTTTAGGCTTGTTGTATTTTGTTTGAAGAGTAATCGATCCCTTTTTTTGTTTTTTCATATAAAATCCATGTTTTTAGTTTTATGGATTAGTATGAGAAAACGAAAAAGAGGGATCGGTTTGTCTTCAAACAAAAAAATAAAATACAATAAATCAACAAGCTTTATGATCCATTTCAGTCTTTGGCTTATTGATATGTTGTGGATGGTGCTCTCCGTTTTCATTAATAATTAGTAGAACAAACAAAAGATGCTCTAATTATATACTTGCATTATTATCTTGATTATCTTTAGGTTTGAACTTGTCTACTATATGAAACAAAGTTTGAAATGTCAGTAAGTGAGTTATTACTATCATTTTGTCACAAAAAATTATAAAAGAAGAAGAAATATTAAAGTACGTAATATTGTGGACATAACATATGTACTTTCCTATATCTATTTTATTTATTTTTCATTTTTAAGCTTATACATTTACTATTTCTACAAAACCAAAATTGTTATTGAAACCATCTCTAAGTTCAGAAAAAGAAAAACGAAAAAGTTTTAAAGTATAGATCATAAATTACCTTCACAACCAGATGCTAAAGAAGGGCACGTTCCTCTTCTGCAACATCTATATAGTTGAAAATCAAGGATGCTCCCGTTGATGTCCAAACTACCAAGTTTTAGAGCAACAAAACAAATAAGGGCACTTTCCTCTTCTGCAACATCTTGGTATCAATCAATTGTTACAACCTTGTGGTGGTTCACCTGTTGAGGAAGATATTTGAATAATGATCACATTGTTAAAGAAAAATATTTGAAGAATGGATAGAAGACATGATCATCACATGCCTTGTTGTAATTGCAACTGCCTTGAGAGGCAGTGTTAAGATACGGAAGCTGAATCAATGGTGCCAGATCACCCATTCAAAAGCAGGGTTCATAAGTCCACCTTGATCACAGTCACTATTGTATTGAATTATCACAATCAATAAGTTCTTGAGCAGAAAGGCTAATAAGTTCACAATCTTCCAGTCAAATCAGAAAGTCCTTCAACAGAACAAAGTCCATTATGTTGACATAATCCTATAATGCACAAATTGTTATGGAAGTGCAAAAAGAGAGACCGTAAGAAATATTTATGTGCAATTTTAATGTTCTCTAAGATCAGGAAAAAAGAAGAAGATAGAAGATACTACAAGGATAGAAGAGAAGTATTGATGATAAGACAGTAGATTCTACAAGTAGTGTTATATGCACATTATATAAGGGCAAACTTGGATTCACCTACCTGGCAATACCAATGTACCATTCACGGTCATGAACTGCTTTAACACATAATCACTGCGAAGATCTACACTAATATCCAGACAACAGCAGTTACCTCATAAGCAAGTTTTTGCTTCACTCTTCTGGTTACATCTTGCAGAATTCCATTCCAGCTCTGTATGCGTTCTGTTGCAGATGCAAAGGATTTTCCAGACATTGGAGTGATTTTCTCATCTACCATACAGTCCTGCAAAGCCACCTTGCAGCCCTAAACCAGAAGTGATTTTGTGAATGCATGTTTGGCACTTTAACATACATGCTTATGGCTCAATTATCGGAGTCAAGACAAAATGATGTCATCGCAGGCATATGGCCCATATCCATCATCTGAGCAGTTAAATTGAACAACATGTTAAAGTTCTCCACTGACTGCACTGAAGTATCACCACAAAGAAAAACAAGCAACTGATTCCTATCCTCAACCCAGCTGCATCCTGGTAGTCTGCCTGCTCCACTCTTTTTTATTGTTTCCCTAACTCTCTCCACATCACCCCATCTTCCTAGCTCAGCATACATGTTTGATAAGACAACTAGATTTGTCGATGTATGAGGTTCAAGTTCAAGAAGCTTCTCAATAGCACAGCCAGCAATCTTTATATTGTTATGCATGAGACAAGCCCCAAATAGGGCACCCCACATTTCTACAGTGACATTTTTTTTCATATCCTTTATTAGAAGGAAAGCTTCTTCTAACCTCCCTGCTCGCCCAAGTAAGTCAACCATGCAAGCATAATGTTCACATGAAGGAGTAATAGAATACTTTCTGGTCATGTGCTCAAACAAATTTGCACCAGCATCACTCAAGCCAGCATGCTTACATGCAGATAAAACACTAACAAATGTGACTTCATCAGGAACGACTTCTTTATCTTCCATTTCTTGAAAAAGTTTGACAGCCTCCTGCCCGTATCCATTTAAAGCATATCCAGCAAGCAAGGAATTCCAGGATATAACATCAGCATTGTCAACATCTTCAAACATCTTTTCTGCATCAAAGATCTTTCCACACTTTGCATACATAATGATTAAAGCGTTACAAACTGATAAATTTTTCACATAACCGGTTTTTATAGCTGCTTGATGAAGTTGCTTACCGATATGCTCAGCTGCAAGATTGGAACAGGAACTTAATGTTGAAGCAAACGTAGAATGATCTGGTTTCTTGCCATCACGTGTCATCGTGATGAAATATTTAAGTGCATCTACATAGAAACCATTTTGGGTATAACCTGAAATTAGAGAATTCCAAGAAATTACATTTCTTTCCCCCATATTCTCAAAGATCTTGAGTGCTTTTGCCATTTGTCCCACTTGAGCATAACCTGCTATCATTGTATTCCAAACAACTATGCTCTTTGGTTCCATCTTTTCAGACAGACCAAAAGCTTCATCAATCTGTCCACATTGAGCATAGCCTGCAATCATTGTATTCCAACAAACAACATCACGAGTAGCAGTTCGATCAAATACCCAACGAGCTTCATCCACCCTTTTGTTTTGGATGTACCCTGAAATCATCGCTGTTCGTGCACCAACATTTTTGTATGGCATTTGATCCAACAAATCCCTTGCTTCTTTTAGCTTTCCAGCACGACAATAACCATCAATCATGGTTGTATAAGCCACGGCACTTCTCTGAGACATTCTATTAAATAATGTAGCAGCCATGTCAATTTTTCCATTCTGGACATATGCAGCTAACATGGCATTCCAAGCAACCTCATTTTTCTCTGGTATTTGGTCAAAAATCATTTCAGCCTCCAATATCATCCCACATCTTGCAAATCCACTCAGCATTGTCACCCATGAAACAACATTTGGACTAGGAATCTTAGCAAAAACCTCTTTAGCAGAATCCAAATCCCCAACCTCAATAAACCCACCCAATAATAAATTCCAAGAAACGACGTCCTTCTCTTCAATATCCTCAAAAAATTTCAATCCAAATTGCATTTCCCCATTCTGGGTATATCCCGAAAGCATCGAATTCCATGAAACTAAATTCTTAGCCGGCATACCATCAAACATTTTCCTAGCATCATCTAACCTTCCAGCTTTTGCATACCCTGTAATCATTGCATTCCAGCAAGCTATATTACTTTTATCAGGAAGCAACTCAAACACATCTCTAGCCTTTTCAAGCTCCCCACTGCGTGCGTAACAAGTTATCATCAATGCATAAGTAAAATGGTCTCTCTGAGGCATTTTATCGAACAGTTCACATGCTTTCTCAACTTGACCATTAAACAAATACCCATTAATCATTGTATTCCAAGAGATTAAATTTTTAAACTGCATTTTATCGAACAGCTTGCGTGCATTGATGATTCTACCATTCTTGGCATAGGCAGAAATCATAGAATTGTAGGTGACAGTATTAGGGTGTGTGATTCTGTTGAACACTCTTATGGCTTTATCTATTTGTCCCCTTTTCCCTAACTGTGTTATCTTCAGATTTTGCTGGATGATTGTTCTTCCTCTACTTAAACTTGCCATTCAAATATATTATTATCTTCGCAATTGTATTGCGCCTTATAACGAATTTGCCCAGCACTTCCCGGCCTAAAAATGGGAGCCAAGTATACCCAATTTAAAATTGGGGGCGAATTATTTGATTATGAGCTTGATGTTTGAGTATAACATATGGAATTTTTGTAACTAGGGAGATGGAGCAAAAATATATTTAAATACCGAAATTTGTTTATACATACCTTAAAACACAATATGTTTAAAATTACAAAGATTCGAAAGATAACCTTGGCATATTATACACACTGGATTATTTATAAAAGAAAAATGTGGGGAAGGGAAAATGGGCTACGGGATTATAAGGTGGAAGTTTAAGTAGTCAACTAACTGAGCTATTAAGATTTTGTAGGGCGATAGGATTCTCGCATAGTCTAGTGTTTTCTGATTAAGAAGTGTTGGTTTCAACGCATTGCAGCAACATGATTTTTCTTCCATTTCAGAGTTTGGCTCATCTCCTCTGTTGCTTCAGTGTTAGTTCTCCATGGTAACTTGTACTTGGCCATTTTTCTCTTCCTTGCTTCCACTCCAATTTTGTCTCCGTGATCCTGCAAAAAAAGGGAAAAAAATAATCAAACAAATCATAATTTATTTAAATTTCTAAAGATTTGTTCTATCTGTATTATTTGGGATCCTTTTTCTATCACATTGAATATTTAATCTTTGGTAGGAAGCGTTTTACTCTGGTATATTTGGTGTAGGAAGTGATTAGTTGGTCTGGTTGATTTCAGGATGTTCAAAGCAAAGCGAAAATTATTTACTCTTTGATTTATACAAAGTGAGTTATTTTAGACATTGTACTATTTTCTGCTGGTATCTAATAATTGAGCAAAATTTTGCAACCTTTAATATCTTTCAAACCCTTATGCCTAGCTTTTTGTCTGTAAAGATTACTCCTAGTATCTTGTTGATGATGACAAATCTAATCTATTTAGCATGGTACTTCCAACTGCCGCAAATCGCCATAATTTGGTGTAAACTTTGTTATGCGACTTAACATGGATTAATAAGAATCTTAAGAGTGATCTAGCTTAAGAGTTGTAACATCAAATTCCCTTGCATCATACATATCTCTCATTTATGTAGCTTCAAATTACTCAGAAACCATTTGAAAACCAAATGTTGGGTTTTTTTTTCCTTAAGAAATTGTTACAGGAGAAGTCATACCTTGAGGCAGAGGCCATCATAAACATCACAAATGGGATAGTCCGCTGGGCAGCAATAGTTTGATCCATCACAACAAACACCGTTCTCATAGGGGCAGCAGCCCTGCTCTAAGCACATGCCAGAGAACTCTAACTCACAACAACATGTTTGGTCTCCTGGACAGTAACTGAAGTCTCCACATTCACTTGGTTTTGGAGTAGGCGGTGGAGGGGATGGCGGGGGAGGTGATAGAATGGCTGGAGATGGATAAGGAGATGGTGATGATTCTTTCGTTGGGTATGAAGCCAATGAATTAATGGCACAAACCCCATATGGCAAATTAGTGTTCCTTCTTATATATCCATACCCTTCCATTCCCCACTCTGTACCCCATGAGTTCTTGATAATCCAATAGTCATCATGTCCATCAGAACCATATCCAACTATTAGTACTCCGTGGGATACGTTATTTGGATCATCAGAGCATTCTCCATCATAGATTCCCTGAATTGACACCAAAACAGAATAGAAACAAAAAATCACATCATTTTTGGGATTACTGACATGTGAAAATGGAGTAATAGAAAATAGTTACCCCTTGGTATAATTGAAAATCAGGGCTGCTTCCGTCGATGGCCACACTAACAGGTTGTTGAGCAGCAGCACAAAGAAGGGCACTTTCCTCCTTTGGAACATCTCGGTATCCATCAATTGTTACAACCTTATGGTTCACCTATTGAGGAAAATATTTGAAGAATGATCAAGTTTTGAAAGAGGGAAAAATATTTGGAAACTGGATAGAAGACTTGATGTGAAATTGATCATCACATGCCTTGCTGTAATTGCAATGACCTTGAGAATGGGCAGTGTATGGATAATCAGCTGCTGAATCAATGCCGCTGTTGTTTATCACCCATTCAAAAGCAGGGTCCATAAGTCTACCTTTACAGCCACTATTATGTGAAGTATCACAATCAATAAGTTCTTGTTCAGAAAGGCTAATAAGTTCACCAGAAACTATTGCATTTATTCCCTCCATTGCTCCAGACGCCGAGAATGCCCAACAAGCTCCTGCAAAAGTTTTGCATAGATCAAATATATTACTCTAATGATGTACATAAGTGCATGTACCATCTTATTGCTCCCTTAGTCAAAGAAGGAAAATATTCATAGAGTTTCGGACCTTTTAGTACTATTGACTTGTGATTTGAGCCAACAAAAAGTCATAGTAAGACTGTAAAATAGACCAATTTGCAGATTCAACTGATTTAATTTCCTTTATTTGGATTTCTTAGTGCTTGATGCAAGGAATCTAGTGCCAACAAGCTACCTAGAAGTAAAACATGCATTTAGTGTAAACCAATACTATAAATATATAAAACACTATGAAATATGCCTAAATACAACATCAAGCAATCATCTACAGAAAGATTAAATAATTACTCCCACCGTTTCAATTTATCTGTCTTACTTTCTTTTTTAGTCCGTTCCAAATTCGAATAAAAGATCTACTAAAAACAAGCTATAGCAACATGAACTACAATGGTAAGAGAAGACAAGTGTAAAGTTACCACATTCTCCTTGGTCCTTGACCTTAGTGACAGCTCCATGTTTCCTCCAGTCCATTGAAGGAGGAGCATCACAAGAAAATGTAGTTCGTTTTTTTTCGACTTTCTTCATCTGAATAGTCTTTTTCTTGCTAAAGGGTATCTTAATCTTTGAAGTATGAACTTGTCTAAACTCTTCATTGCTCATATCAGCAAATTTGGTCAAACCAACCAAATAGTCTGAATCTGATTTCCTCTTGGAGTTCTTTTCCACTATATACTTCACATTCCTTTTAAAATTCTCCAACTTCATTTCTTCCTCTTTCTCATTCTTGTAAACTTTCCCATGCTTCTGTTTCCATTCTTGGAAGAGTTGGAACACTGTTTCTTCTGAAAGAGGCTCAGTTGGTCTGTCTAGTATTGGAAAATCAGTGGTAAAAGAAGAAAGTTGAGATGATAATGCAACAAAGAACAAGAAAAGTGGGAAAAGGAAAAGGAAGAGAGGAGGACTCTGTTTGCTTCCCATTTTTCAGTTACACTAAACAGTTATTGACTTTGTGATCATTCTAGTCCTAATCTCATTGTTTTATAGCTTTAGCAAAAGAGTTTAAGTTACGTATACGGATAGTGTAAATAATTTTTTCACTATCAGGTCATATTATTTTTTGTTGTAACACAAAAATACTATCATATTGTCAAGATTTTACATCCCACATTTTAAGGAGACATACTTATATAGATATCTTTAGCTGACCTGATAGTAAAAAAATTATTTACACTTAAACAGCCTACGCGGTTCCAATAACTCTACGTAGGTGAGATATATGAAAAACTGTGCAAGCTTTTTTCAGCTCTATATGGTTTAAAGTGATGAATGAGGAAGGATTGTGTGGTAGGTGTGGGTATCGGGTATGTAAGACACATTTTCTGGTATGTTACATGTGTTATTATAAATGACTTCAATAATGTAACAGAGATTGCTTTTTTTCTTTAGTTCAATTGGGCCAATTAAGCTGGGAATACCGTGGCAAAAATATATCACTAGTAAAGAAATAATTTCTCAAAATAAAGTCTTTTGGTGTATTGGAACAAGTAATGTTTGCAGCTAATAGCTATAGATTAAGACAGGAAAATTGACTTATATATGTAGTAGTATTTGCAAGGGAACAGCTGATTCAGGCAGGAAAATGACTTATTACACTGTAATACAATTGTCCAGAAAAGTTGTGAGGGTAGTTATATCGTAACTCGAAAAAAAAAAATCACGTTGAGCCAAGAGACATCTTGGTAGGTTCTAAATTTAATCAATCAATCGACAATTTGTAAAGGACAGGTGCACTTAATTTTAGACCAAGTATAAAAAAAATAAGTGAGTAAAATTGAGCTAGTCTCTGCATGTTAAAAAGAAGGGCAAATTTTAATGGGTGAACCATATTAGTGTCAATGGTGCCATGTGATATTGATGCTATATAGATTTCCCAAACAAGTCAAAAAGACAGCAGAATTGTCTAAGGAACTGTGCTTGTAGTTTCAGTTACGCATTTGATTCATCAAAATACTTGGCATTAGAACCAGAACCAGAACCAAATATATTCTTAAGAAATGCTGAAAGGCACGATAAGAATGTCGAAAAACTCATTAGTTTGTCCCATCGTATCTGCAACCAAATTGCAAAAATCTCAATCTCTGCACCTTCAGTGCTTCTATGTTGTTTGTCAAACACAAATATCACGCCTTGGGAATTTTTGGAAGATCTGCACATTTGATAAGAGCATGAATTTATGTTCCAACATGCATAGACAGATGAGAAGAGAAAGGGTTTGATTATAATGAAGTTAGTTAAAGAGTTGTACCTTAGGAGCACCATTCTCTGGCATTTTGAAACATGCGCAACCAGGGGCTTGGGCCTTTCTTTTCCACATCCCAATTTTTAGGATACCATGGGTACTGCCACATCAAGAAACAGCGTTCTGGATGAGGCATCATCGCGAGATGTCTACCATCTGGGGAACAAATTGCGGCTACACCCAAAGGAGAACCATTAGGATTGAAAGGATATACTTCTGTTGGTGTGCCATCATCATTGCAATACTTCACGGGCGCCAAGTTGGAGCCAAGAATATGATTGAAAATACTGTCATCAGGGAAATAAGCTCTTCCTTCACCATGAGCAGCCCAAACACCTAATGTACTACCTTCCATACCTTTGAACATTATGGCTGGTGTTTCTTCTATTGTCACATTCGTGAAGCGGCATTCAAACCTTCCAGACTCATTATGTATAAACCTCGGCTGTGATGGATCCCCTCCGGCACCAAAAACACCTCCTACTTGGGGCCCTGGCACCCAACCCAATAGAGCCATAAGTTGGCACCCATTGCAAACTCCGAGGCTGAAAGTGTCCGGACGGTTATAAAATGCCTGAAATTGGTTTAGAAGAGGCTGATTAAAGCGAATGGACGCTCCCCAGCCTTTGGCAGAATCAAGTACATCAGCATAACTAAAACCTCCAACAAACACAATTCCTCTAAATTCATCCAGTGTGATGACTCCATTGAGAAGGTCTGACATTGCAACATCCCATGGTTCAAATCCAGCAGCAGAAAAAGCTGCAGACATTTCTCTATCACCATTGCTGCCTTCCTCCCGGATAACTGCAACCTTTGGCTTTGAAATGGCAGTCATATACTTATCATCAGTAAATGTTGGCGTGAAAGATAGTTTCCAGGATGGTTCATGCCGATTTTTTAACCCTTCTTTTTCTAATTCTACACATGAATCCAGTCTTTGGAACTTTTCCAGTTGAAAGCTAGTCTCTTCCCACATATCCCTGAGCACAGAAGTTTCCTCATTCAAATGTGTAACCCCATCAACCTTCAATTCAACTATCGGAGATGAAGTAACTTGACCAATGATATCAGCAGAAACATCACCATGGTGGAGCTTTTCCAGAACTAAATCCACGTTTTTCTTGCTAACTTCAATGAGAAGGCCAAGCTCCTCCGCAAAAAGTGTTTCGGGTATAGTGCTCCCAGAAGATGTCAAATCCAAACGAATGCCACAGTTCCCTGCAAATGCCATTTCAAGGGCATTCACTATGAGTCCCCCATCACTGATATCATGACCCGCAGAGATCAGTTCATCAGAGATTAGGTTCTGAACCTCATTAAAAACAGTTTTAAGATAAGAGACATCATCCAAGTCAGGACTTTCATCTCCAATTTGATCAAACACCTGGGCAAGAGCAGATCCACCGAGTCGTCGTTTTCCTCTGGCCAAGTCAATATGAAGCAGCACACCATCATCTCCAAGCTTCAAGTCTGGAGTAACTGTCTTTGTTATATCAGGACACGTCACATAGGTACTGATGACTAGATTCCCTGGAGCTTTAACAATTTCCTCCGATGAGTGGGCTGCCATGGAAAGACTATCTTTCCCCCCATCAATTGCAATCCCAAGTTCAATCATAGCTTCAGAAAGAGCAACAGCAGCATCATACATTGCAGCTCCTTCACCATCTAATTTTGCAGCATACATCCAATTCCCACTTGCTTTAACATCAGAAAGAGATGTAACTTTCGCCCAAACAAGATTTGTGAGTGCTTCTCCGACAGCTAGCCTTGCCATTGCTTTTGGATCCAAGAGACCTTTTATTGGCTGCTCTCCAATTGAGCATGCACCTCCAGTCAAGTCTGTATAAGTTTGAGCTATGACAGCCACATCAGCAAGAGTAATCTGCAAGGGACCCACAGTTTGCTGCTGTGCCACAAGACCAGTGACACACCTGTCAACTTTAGTGGTCAAGAATCTTTTCGAACAAACAGAAGGAAGCCTCAAGACCCTCTTCAATGAATCTAAAACTGTTGTTGCAGGAGCAATATCAAGTGGTTCACGCAGATTATTCATCCGATTGAATTCAAATGTCTTTTTAGGCATATCACCAAGCACCTTCTCAAGCTCAAGATCCACTGCAGGTGGAGGATGAGGCAGTCCACTAGACTTGCATTTTTCAGTTGCCACACTATCAACCAGAACAATACGGCCCTCACCATTAATTGTTCCAATAACAGCCATTGAAAGTCTTTCCCTTGAACAGATAGCTTGCAAAAGATCGCGGCTTTCAGGCTTCACCAGTATGGCATCTTGCTCCTGATATTCTGCACCCCAAATTTCCAGAACAGACATTGTGTGATCGCCAACTACAATTGCCCTTATATCAATTTTGGCACCCTGTGGGTGTATTATCTCCTTCACGACATTACAGTTTCCACCGGCACCCTGATCATGAATGCTTATGATCGGGTTGCTGTCACCCATTTCGATGCAAGCACGGACAACCCGATATAACTTTTGTGCCATCTCAGCATCTCCACGCTGCACGGCATTGAAGTCAAGCTCAGCATCATTCTGTCCACTGACCATGCTGGATGCAGCACCACCTCCCATTCCAATACGATATGCTGGTCCCCCGATCTTAACTACCAACATACCAATCTCGGGTTCTCCCTTTGTTATGTGACGGTGATCTATTTGCCCAATACCAGCACTAAACATGATTGGCTTCAACCATTCCCTCCTCTCACCACTTGGTAGTCTCATTCCAAAAGTTCGAGTATAACCCTGGATCAATGGCTCCCCAAACTTATTCCCATAGTCTGATGCACCATTACTAGCATCAATGAGAATCTGTAATGGTGATGCCAAGTTTGCTGGGTATGTGAAAGAAGGATCTTCCCAGGGAGCATATGACCCTTCAATGTTAAGATTTCCAACACAATATCCAGCTGTAGATGCAACAACAAAAGAACCCCTTCCAGTAGCATGGGTATCCCGGATCCGACCTCCTGCACCTGTCTCAGCACCAGGATAAGGTGCCACAGCACAAGGGAAATTATGGGTTTCCGCTGTAAACAAGACATCAAGGTCAGTGGTAACCGTGTCCAAAGGGCATGTCGAACCAGGTTGAATAGGTCGCAATTGCTTCACTGGAAACCCCTTGATAGCACTGGAATTATCTTTGAATCCAATAACTGAATTGTTTGGATTTGCAAGCAAAGTGCTTTTGACAATCTGCATAAGAGTCTTATCCATAGGTTGACCATCTATAACAAGCTTTCCAGTAAAGAACCAGTGCCTACTATGTTCACTATTAGATTGAGCAATATCAAATAGTTCTACATTCGTTGGGTTTCGCTTAATGTCGTCCCTGAAAAGTTTGGTGTAGTACTGTAAGTCTTGCTCATCAAAGGCCAAGCCCATTTCCTCATTAATTTCCTCCAATGCCTTGCGACCCTTTTCCATGACTGGTATATATCGAACCTCCTCCGGAACTATGCTTGTCTTGAAAGAAGTAAGCTTCTCAACATAAATACACTCCGTCATTCGATCATGAACCATTGAAGCAAACTCATTAATTTGACTATCTAGAATTGACCCCTTGACATATAATAAGTACCTCCTAGAGCGCTCCATTCTGTTTATCTCTGTTAGCCCGCATGCTTGGCAAATCGACACTGCATTAGCAGACCACGCTGTAGTGAAAGATAACCGTGGACCAACTTCAATGATATATGCACCTGGAAGTTCCCTCTGCTCTCTGTCAAGGAAACTCTCACTTCCCAAGCTCTCAGGTTCATAAGTTTCTCCTAAAAGCCATTTAAGCACAGAAAATTTATCACTTGAAAGATCTGATTTTAGTCCAATGTTGAAGCATTGTTCAGTTTTCAAGCCAATTACTTGATTAGAGATCTTTGTCTGAACCAACTTGAGAAGCTCAGCTGTGGCACTGTCTTGTAGAAACGGAACACGGTATAAATGTATCAGCTTTTCAGCAACCTCCTGAACTTTGCCCGAATCTTCATCCACCAATCTACTGACATTCCCTGAAACCACAGCTCTAATCTTCGCTGGAATATGAGACCTGAGTCTCAATTTTTTATGTGAATACCCAACAGGGCTCTGTCTTGGAAGTGTACCCCAAAGCAAAAGATTTGTCTGCTTACTAGAATGTCTAGGCAATGCTAGCTTTTGTCTATGAAAACCCTGAAATACAAAATAAATCAGTGTTAACAATTTTCTAAACATCATTGACACAACATATTCTTGGGAAAAAAAACAATAATGATCATACTTGTAAGAATTCTGTTGCAGCAATGTCCCAAGCAGATGTAGCCATTGCCAAAACCTGCTGCTGCAATAAGAGGAGAATAAAATATCTTTCAGATAAACAAAATACCAGATCCTACAATAGCAATCAAAAAGAAACTAGAAACAATTAGCAAGATAGATTTTTGGGGTCAGAAACAATCTCAACTTCTCACAAACTAACAGACTATATATATTAGCTAAAGAAAAAAAATACAAAAACCCAAGAAAACTTCAAATTAAATACCCCACTCAAGAACACTTCTTGCTACAAAGGAGTTGCCTTTAACCCAGTTTTTGACTCTTCTTCAAGAAACAAATACACCCAAATGCTTTTTTAGCATAAACGATTATGCTACAATGGTGTACACACCAGTTTTGTATGCTAAAAATCAAAACTTGAAATAAAAATTTAATCTTTCTCCACAAAGTTTCAGTATAAAATAAAAAGATACAATTTTTATAGCAAGAGAATACCTTTCAGTTGTGGCTCAACCAATATCAGCTAAAATTCTTGGCAAATTGATAGTCAAAAAGGGAAGAGAGACATAAATTTCAATGGTGGGAGGAGCAAGACCAGTGATAGTGCTTGAGCTTTTGGACAAAAACCCTAGTACCCAGATATTTCTTTTTCCTTTTTTTTTTTTTACTTTAATTATTTATTTTCTAAGAATAACTGATTAATTGAAAATTCATTAGCTTTAGGGCCGATTTGACACAGTTTATAATTGACTCGACTTAGCCAACATTAGATGATTGTTAAATGGCTAGATTTTATTTTTTCAAATACTATAGTTTTGTTTATTAAGATACTTTTTCTCTTTTAATTTGCGGAAAATATTTATTATATGATAGGTAAAATTTCACTATAGAAGCCCGATAAAATACTCTTCATGACTGATATTTTACATAAATAGATAGTAGTAATAGTTAGGTGTAGTTATATGTAGTCATGAAGTAAGGGGTGATCAGTTGAATACTTTTCATTAAAAATGTGTATTAAATATAACAAATTATATGAAGTATAGAAGTCAAAATTATTTTTTATTTATAAACATTAAATCTTGAATATAATACTCTACTTACTATTATTCAATTACTTCAATTTTCCTCGCACACAAATCACAATCTTGACAAATTAAAATCTCTATTTGGTAGTTCATATAGTTTTCTTTATCCATTCTATAAAATATGAAATCAAATATTCTATAACGTATGTGTTTGGCATAAATGCACATATTTATATTAGTTACCAAAGTTTTTTTTGTTGGTTTAATTATTACAATTGTCTAAATAGTGAATTTCAATGTCTAGGAGATAATTTATGTAAGATAAATTAGAAAAAATTGGCATGAATTATACCACTGAGGTAAAGAAAGGAGAGAAGCGAACCAGAAGAAAAAGGTGATTTTTTTTTGCATTTTCGATGGATATATAAAAGCAAAATAGAAATTAGAAATTATTTAACCTTTTATTTATCCAAAAGTGGTCTCTTTTTAGGCCTCTGATCATATATCTATATAAAAGAGAACTTTAGGTCCGTCTATATTGCGCCATCACAAAATAGAATTCCCTTTTAATTTATTTATTTTCAAAATTAGTCTTCCTTTTTCATGAAAAGTTGCGATTTTTATGAAAATTGCGATTTTTATGAAAAGTTGTGACTTTAATGAAGAGATGCGACTTTTATGAAAAGTTGTGACTTTTATGAAAGGTTGTGACCTTTCCGAAGGGTTGCAACTTTTCCAAATAGTTGTAACATTTTCAATAAGGCACAATAAATATTTATTCACACTGCCCTTTGTTGTCTATAAATAGAGGGATTTTTTTTTCATTTTAAAACAACAAAAATTCCGAACCTCCTCTTCTTCTTCTTCACAATTAAATATTTGTGTACTTTGATCATGTTGAGTGGTTCACTGACACCATTGTTTATGTTACATATCTTGATATGTATTTTTACAGTTATTAATTTATGCTTATGTTATTAAGGATAAATGATAAGATGTAATAATTTTCATTTCCTTTACATTATTAATGTTTGTTACTATGTAATCTTGTATGTAAGACAATATATATAGTGTTTTAGTTTTAATGACTGATAGGTTTTAAGTATTATTTTATAAATTCCGTAATATTAAATTCTCGCGCGAAGTGCAGGTAATTTTACTAGTATCTAATAATTAAGCCAAACTATGCAATCTTGAATTAGAATATTGAAGTGTGAAATTTAATCGCGATTAATTATTGAATTGTAGGTGTATTATACTAAAATGGCAATTTCAAGTTTAAATTTATATTTTCTTTTTATAATAAAAGGTTATCATAACGTTAAAGGTATAACTAACCTCAAGATATATATATATATATATTTATATTTCAAACTTAGTTGGAATAAATGATTCTAAATAATATAATTCTAAATTTATAATATCGAAATAATGTTATCTACGAATCAAACTACCCCTAAACGCACTTCAATTATGACTACTTTAGTTTAGAATGTTTAGATATAGCAATGTATTGCCTTTTGGTGTATTAGAAAAAATAATATTTCCTTTTGTCCAACAATTCATTCTCCACCGTGCACATCACACACGCTAAAAAATGATTTTTTATTAATAAAAACATGCATGAACAGAAATGGTCAGAAATTCCAATGTAGCATCCATTTGTTGCTTATTTCAAGTCCATAATCAGACCATCCATTTTGTGAAAAAAGAGTAAATATATTGTTTTTTACAAGCTAATAACATCTTCATATCTTATGCTGCTCTCTGCAAGGCAATTGGGCTGGCAAAATTATATTAAGTGTTACATTTGATTAGTTTAGTAGTATTGTTAATTTAATGTACATTTGATCAGTTTGCTAATATTGTATCACATTGTATAACTAATTTTGCTATATAATCAAACCACTCTATAATAGTCATATTTTCTATGAAACCATGATTCGTGTTACGTTATATTATATGTCTCTATAACAACATTAAGTTAAAGCAATCAAACAATATTGAAACAGATGGCGTTGTTATAGAGAGGTTTCATTGTATCTCCCATTTGTAATAGACTAGATAAAGACGTCTGGCCTGTGCCCGGGCCCAATATTTTAAATTAAATGTTCTAATTTTGGTCGAGAATTTTGCAACTCCAATAGTCTAGTCTGGAATGAAAATGATAAATATCAACTATTCAATAACTATAAAAATTGCAGTCATTTGGGAATGTAGATGGCAACACACATAATTTTTTTTTTGACCCCCTAGTTGCCAATTCAACTTCAACGGTAAGAATAAAAAACATGAAATTTGGATAATCTTCGAAATCCAAAAAATCTATGTATAATAGCAAACATAACATGACTCTTATTAGAGTTTCAATATTTGTCTAAATTTATTTTTTGAAGCAAATTTTACTATCGTAGCTTGATATATAGACTGTTGCAACTCAGTAAGCAATACATTGAGTAGCAATCGTCTTTTTCTTTCTTAGTCGTTTGGTAGAGTGTATTAGAAAATATAATGCATGCATTAGGTTTGTGTATTAGTAGTACCTTGTTTGGTAAACTTTTTCATGTCATGTATAACTAATGATACACTGGTCGTTTAGAGTGTATTAGAAAGAATAATACATGTATTAGCTTTGTGTATTACTAATACCTTGTTTGGTACTCTTTTTCAAGCTATGTATACCTAATACTTGCATTAGTTATACACTCTATTGTGTATTAAGGTGTGCATTGCTAATACCATGGATTTCTAGGTATTAGCAATGCAATGGTTTTAATGCATGCATTAAAATGATAAAAGACCCAATTGTCCCTCAAAACCTTTTTTTATATCTTTTCTACCATAAAGTGGAGGGTACCTTTGTACATAATTTTTTTAATGCAATACATACTATTTTTAATGCATCAAACCAAACAATGCATTAAAATAATCTATGTATAATTAATGCAAGCATAATTAATACATGCATTACTAATGCAAGCATTACTAATACACTCTACTTAGCATTATCTTTATACACTCTACCAAACGATCATACGTGTATTAAGTTGTGTATTACTAACACCAAGTAATTTTTGATATTAGTAATACATAACATTTTAATACTTGCATTAGATTAAATAATTACAAAACTACCCTCAAAGTCCTTTTAAAACATTTCCTGCCATTTTCTCACAACTTTAGAATCTTTTCATTTTCTTTCTTGCCATATGTTTTTATTTTTATATTTATTTATTTTTCAGTGTTTTTAAATTTGTTGATGTTTTAATAGGGTTTTTTTTGGGAGGATTTGATTTGATTTTATTCAATAAAAGGGTCTGCCCCACTATTCATAAAAAAATAAAAAAAACTACTGTGTTTGTAAGGTTCCAAGTTAAGAAACGATTTTTCTTCCGTTTTTCTGCCTCTATAAAACGTAAGATACATGCAAGCTGCTAAAAGGGATACCACAAGAACTGATGCAATTGATATGTCAGCTATTGCTCCACTTGAGATTCCTTTTGAGTTTGTAGAAGTGGTGGATAAGTTCCATTTTAATAGGATCTTTTAAGTATCGTCTTTTTAAATCTAATTTCAATATAGTTTAATCAAATTTTTTATTATTGTGACGATAAATTTGATAAAAAAATTCTTTGCCAACTTTTCATAAAAATATTTTGACGCAATAGTACAATTATTTAATATTATTTATTTTTTTAAAAAAAGAAGAAGAGTTAATAATGTTTTAGCAAAGATTTTTTTTTTGTGTTGTAGCAAAGAACTTTTTATAAAGGAAGTGTAAAAATAAATAAAGTGTGAAGGGTATTTTTGTAAACATATATTTTTAAATAGAAAGTATGCAAGATTTGTTATTTCTAATACATCAAACCAAACGGTGTATAAGAAATAATTTTTGCATAACTAATACAAGCACTTCTAATGCAAGCACTACTAATGCAAGCATTACTAATGCACCTTATTTTGCATTGTTCTTACACCTCTATATTATATAATTTGGCTAATTATAGTATAAATATTTTGTAGTGATCCACTTTTGGCACAAGGATAAGAAATATAAGACCTCTTTTACATTAAATTACAAAGTATGTAATGATTTGCACAAAAACTAAGGGAGAAAATTCAATGTAAAATAGAGCATTTAAGAATAGATATTTAATCAAATTATACAGGATTTAAGCAACACTAAATTAAGTTAATTTCTTCTATATTAGAGCTTTTTAGTGAGCACAAATTAACTTTTCCTCATTCTTGCACTGGAAAAGACTTGCATTACTACATATTATATTTTTTTTAAATTATGAGCAGTAACTTATTTTATAATCTAAATATGAACAATTTCAATTTCAACATTGACTTATTGCCTATCAATAGAACTTTTTAACATACTAACAACCTTGTGAATGCTTTGTCATCTGGCCTTTCACTAAAGTGAATTTAATACACATTCGTGAGTTTTTCACATTAGGAACCATGATTTTAGGGTGGAAGCTCACTTCAAATTTCAACATAACGTGTACTTTCTTAATCATGAATCATAGGAAACTGATAATGAGTATTCTACATTACTTATATTACTCCCTCCGTCCAACAATACTTGTCTACTATACTATTTTGGGATATTCAATAATATTTGTCCACTTTATAAAATCAATGGCTAATTTTACACTTAATTCCTACCCTTGTCATTAATTATAGTCATTTTCTTATTACACTTTTCAAGACATTGTATTTATTATATTCAAATGGTGATATAGTAAAATTATCCGTCTATTTATAGTTTGTTAAAGAATATGTAAAGTCAATAGTGGACGAGACGAAACAAATGAAAGAAAATAGGCAGAGAGAGATGGTACCTTACCGTGTAACTCCAATGAAGAAGGCAAATGAATAGAAAAGCTAGTAGAAGCCTTTACAATCTGAATTTGAAGGAACTCCAGAGTTTATTATTCTTCACAACTATTTTTAAGAATGTACACAACATAAAACTCAATAGACATAGTCTTCTTCTTATACTCATGCCAAATGATGATGGACTTGAAGATCGTGCTACTAGGTAGCCATCAAAATATACTGAAAATAATATGTACATACAGCATGCAATCTAATCACTCGATGTTTCCTTTACCCGAAGCCAGAAGCAATTACAATTCACCTCTATAAATTTTTGTATCCTCCTCCACAGACACCATTTTCTTTCAAGTACATCCAAGACCACCTTCACCAGAAGGTATATATAGTGCAGCTGCAAACGAAATGCTTGTGGCAGGTCGAATTTTCAGGCTACATAACTCTCTTTCTAGTTCTGTATTTCAAGAAATTCATATTTTTGCACAAGCAAGATTCATTAAGGAATTGTACTTGTGGTTTCAACTAAACAGTTTTATTCATCAAAATGCTCGGTGTTAGAACCAGAATTACATTTATTCTTCAAGATTAATTTCGAATGTCATGATATATAACAATTATTTAACTCAGAACATTGGGGCAACATGCTTCCTCTTCCATTTCAGAGTTTGGCCCATCTCCTCTGTTTCTTTAGTGCTTGTACTCCATGGTAACTTGTATTGGGCCATTCTTCTCTTCTTTGCTGCCACTCCCACAGTATCATCATATCTCTGCAATAAGGAAAAGAAAATAATATAAAGATATCCAACAGAATTTATTTTGTGTGTTGATTAAACTCTCAACTTTTTGATACAAGCAAAATATCAAGAGT
>JAJOOS010003155.1:0-32548 GCA_029582725.1 Solanum chiquidenum | reverse complement strand
AGAACCAATTAGGCCTTCCCAAATTTCAAAGGCTTTTTAAGAATTTCAAGAACTTGTCTCACTTATTTGGTGAGTTCTCCTTTCAATACTTTTTTTTTAGTATAATATAATAAATTATACATTATAACAATAAAATCAAAATCAAATAAAAAAGATCTATTAGTGATTTTATTGTTATAGTATTGTGATTTTATTGTTATAGTAGTTAACGTTTCATTATTTTAATTGAACAAAAATATTATCATGACTCTATTAGTGTATAACTTTCAATAACCATGTGCAAGACATGTGACATCTTACAACTCAGTTAGAGAGTTGTCTACACTTTCAACCCTAGCAATGAGGGTTCGAATCTCACTGTATGTACGAAATTAACTTGTCTATCATGAACCGTGATGGATAAATATGTTTGATTGATCAGTCAACTGCGTAACTTTTTTTTTTTTTTGTGAAATAGTGGACAAGGACCAAATGGAAGAAGAAGAGGAAGAAATGGGGATGGAAATAGGATTACCTACAGATGTGAAGCATGTAACACACATTGGAATTGATGGTGGTGAAGCTAATACTTCATTAATCCTTAATTCAACAAGGACTAATTGGGATTATCTTAATCTCAAATCACCTAATCATGATTTACTCACTCAATTCTCTTCTAATTTCACTTTTCCCAATATGGCTAATCACTCCCCTAATCACACATCTATGGCTACTTCCTCTTAATTAATATTGTAAACTTCTACTTAATACTTTTGGTTTTTTTACCAAAAGTAATTGTACTTTGATGATTACTTGCTTATATAGTTTGTTGGGTGTGGGAAAAAAACATTCCAAATGTATATTTTATTCCTTTTTTTTACTTTACTTAAGAACAAATGAGTTCATTAATATTATTATTATTATTATTATTATTCAATAACTTTAATCCAAATTTTGCATTTATATTAAGAAAGTTATTTAATATATATGTATTCATGAGAAATGAAATTTAGTGGTCCTAAATTGGCATATGGTGTAAAATAATCAATAATAAGTTAAGAATCTACTATCTAAAAAAGGTCATGATTTAAATTTATAAATTCAAAATTTTGAATTTGTCTCTATATATATGCATAAATAATGATGAAGATCATAAAAAAAATTAACGGAAGAAACATGTCGAAATTCAGCTCATCGAATTTCAAAATGACTTTTTGGTAAATTAAAAAATTATATTTTTTGAAGATTTTTTTTTTTACATGTATGAATTAGTTGGTGATATTTTTAGTCTATGAATTGGTTGGTAAGATCTTGATGAGTTAAAAGTTCAAAACATTACACGTAGTTAATTAGATATAGGATAATGACAACAACTTCACTTTAGTGAGTTTATTTGGTGTTTGATATTTGCTTTCATATTTGATTAATTTAGATTCTTATTAAAAAAATTGTTTTAAAAAAAATCTTATAAAAAGTTTTTTTTTTTTTGTTTCAGAATTTAAAATCAAAATCTCTCACTAAATAGTAAGAAGTAATTAATGATTCTAAATCACGAGATAAATGATTTTGACAAAAATACATGAAGATATTAACTCTTACTATCGATCAAATGGAGAGAGAAAAAAACATTCGAAGTAATAGGTACAAAGTAAATTGCTTAATGTTTTACTAAAATATTTTATTTATTTATTTTTAAAATAAAATAGTAATAGAATAGTTGGTAAATGATTGTGACATTGTTATTCCTTTTCAACCTCTTTGAAAAGCAACACTTGAGTATTAAGGCATTTGCAAGCTTATATAAGAGTGATTAATTATAAAAGTTTTTTAGGTAGAAAATGATTTAAGTTTTATATATTAATAATTTAAAGATCTTTTACGTTATCAAATTACATAAAGATGAGTTGTCATAAAGAATTTAGTAAATATATCAAAACATTTTTTAGTAAACATAAAATAAATCATTAGTAATCACAAAACACTATTTTTTTTCAAACTATTCTGACTCTTATAGTATATATTTAAATTATATATTTTTTAGCTTTTCTATGTTTGGTTGAACAAAGTGTTTGAAAAATATTTTCCTTAAAATTGACGAAAATGACTTCTCTAATTGAAGTAGTGAAAACAAGTTGCATAAGTGACATTCTAAGTTTATTGTCTCCTCTCCACCAACTCAAGTCACTCAACCCTCAGCCCTTGACCATCCTACCCCTCGCAACCCCCGAACCCCACTCCCCATCCCTACACGCCTCTAAATAATATATAAATGCTTTCAAAATAATATTATCTTGCTTACTTCTCAAACACCAAAAATAAATTAAAGACTCACTTATTTTTCAAAAAAATATTCACTAAAAAATCATTTTCCGTGGAAAACATTTTTTCTTTCCAACCAAACACACTAAATTAATTTTTTGAAGGAGAACCACAAGTCACAACTATCACCGACACAAAAAAAGATCTTTTGGGAAATTAGTAAATAGAGAATAGAAGATTTTAAAAAAGAACTTTGGGGAATAAATAGTCTAATGTTTTCTATAATTGTGGATAAGAAGAATATATTCTTAAACTACCTCATTCTAATCTTTAATACTTTTTCTAATTGTCATTTTAATTTATTTTTACCTATACTATAATTTATTGTTACAAATGATTTCGAAATTTAATATTGTGTACTTTAATTTATTTTAGGGATAGGAGGTTGATATAAAAATCTAACATCTCTATTGATAATATTAATGTTGTATCGATTGAATCGTAACACGGTGGCAAATGGCCACTAACAACCTAGCTTGTTAGTGGTGTAATTGATCATTGTTTGCATTCTATTTTAGCTCATTTAGAGGTAGTTGATTTGAATTTGAAGGATAGAGACTTAATCGTCGGTGGTTTTCATTAGTTGAAGAAACTGATACATTGTTGACTTTATTAGTCAAAGTTTATGGCATGTTTGGATCGTTTTACATAGTTTTAAAGCATTTTTTATCCTTTTCACTTGTAAGAAGGTAAACATGTTGAAAAGACGTTAGTCATAAAAATAAATCTAGTGTATTTTCTTAACGATAGTATATTTGATCCCAACTATTAACGTAGAACAAATTTATATCGCAAAATTCAAAAGCAAACGCAAACCTTTGTCCATCATTTTATGTTACTGTATTTTGTCGACCAAGAACAACAAATTAATTTGATTTAATTATTCCATTCTTCTTCTCCCACTTTTTTTTAAAATTCTTTTCTTGTTGAAGGTGAAAAGAATTATAGCTGAGTGATGTTGACATGGTTCTTCTTTGAAAACAACATGTGACAAATATGGATTTATAAATTTTTTAAAATAATTTTTTCATTTTTGTTTCTAGAGATAGATAACTAAATAAATTAAGAGAAACAAAAAGATATAATGAAAATAAAAATATTTAAATGTAATCTTATATTCCACCAATGAGTTGTAACAATAAAATAGTGCAATATAGTTGTTGGTAGAAAGCAAAAGCAAGACATTATTGGAATAAAACTAATGTTACTAAATTTAAATCTGAAGGAAGTAAATAAAATATTTGCATTTATTACTAATGTTCCTCAAAATCAAATATACAATAAAGTTAACCTTAAATTTTATTTTGAAATTATTATTCTTATTTCACGTACCAAAAAATTGGATCATACTATTAAACCAAATTTTGTTTTCACACATGCCACAAGATTATGATCTAGATCTATTTGGTCTTCAATAAATGTTGTGCCCTACTGGGAAGGTGATGCATTATTGCTTTATGGTAATTGTGTTCCATATAAGAAAATATTTTGTTAAAGTTATTTATTATTTGAAAAATATAAAAAAAAAAGGAAAAATGACAAACATATCCCAAACTATAGTAAATGGTATGCAGATACCCTCCGTCATACTTTTGGGACATTAGTGCCCCTGCCATCCAAAAATTAGAGTGTATATGCCCTTCACTCTAACGGAAAACTGAATAGGGATACGTGACGCAATCATATCCATGATCCGATGTCGGGTCGGTGGATAAGATTATGATATGTGTATGTCCGTTAGTATAAAGGGTATATATGCTCTAATTTTTGGACGGCAGGAACACCAATGTTCCTTAAGTATGACGGAGGGTATCTACATACCATTTACAATAGTTCGGAATATATTTATCCTTTTTCCCAAAAAAAAATATCCAACAAAAAGTATATTTGTTATGAAAGGAAGTCTTTCTCATGAAAAAACCATAATTCTTTTACTTATTTTCTATAATTTAGTAAGTAAACAAAAAATAACATTTTAAAAATATTTATTTATAATCTAAACAAATACACATATTTTTTTGTGTTAAATTGACCAACTTTTTTGTCAAAATTTTGTTTTAATCATACTCTCAGTAGAAGATAATTTTATTTCTTTGACTTTAATAAAACTTCAAACTCTAATTTAACAATAACGTTAAACTATAATCTGAACTCTGAAGTTAAATTTTATATCAAACCTTCTTTATTTTGAAAATTTTGGACATGTGAAGTTCACTGATTTCGTGGAGGATCATTGATGACAATGACAAATACTAGACAATTTGTTAGCTATGAAGGTACAAAAGAAAATTAAAAATTTAACATATAGAAAAGTTGAACAATTTCTAAATATTTCATTCACAAAATGTTAATCAATTATTGAATCATGTGCATACATTTTTATGTCACTTTCTATAAATATAATAAAATAAAGAGTCGATATGGAGGTTGGAGCAACTTGGGTTGTTGAGTAGGCCCCCAAATTAATTAGTAGAAAAAGAAAAAGAAAAGTTATTATTTATTACATAGAAAAAATAAGTCATTTTTAGCCCAAAATTTGATATAATAATAATTATTATTATTTTTCTGTCTCGATTTATGTAATGTTTTTTTTTTAAAGCAAATCACCAAAAAAACAATACCTTTTTATAGAGAAAAGCTTTTCAATTCATATAATTAAAAAGAAAGACTTGTTTACGTCTTATCAGCGTACACATGATTTCTTTCCATTGGAGCATATTATTATCTGAGTCAATCAACCTATCATAATTCATATTATATCATTTGATTTTAGAAAATTCATACGAGTGTAAATTTACTTCATGGTCATACCAATAAAACGAAAATAAACTACCATATAATAACGTATCAATAAAATGAAAATGAATTATCACTTAAAAAAGATTTAACTTCAACTTTTTATGTTAATTTTACTGAGACGATTAATAATCATATAAGATTCTTATATCTTATTTTAAATTATATTTCTTTCATGAATATATTCATATAAATTAAACTAAAGATATGGAGTATATTTTAATTACACAAATTGAAAAGTGGCTATTTGTAATTTTTTATGTAATTTTGGGGGTTGTTGGATACCAAATTTCCACGACTTGGGGGTTGATGCAGCTGCTTTTCTTCCTATGGTTAGGCATTGTTTGGTACGCGATTAAAATTTTTATCCCGAGATAAATTTATATCGTCAATTAAATATCGTATAAATTTAAAATCAAATTTAATCTTGTCATTATCTCATCTTATTTTCATCCAACTTGCATTTGTTTAGATGATTGTTATGTATTGTTTCATAATGCATCATATTATATTATATATTGTTTTAATGAATATAACATTTAGATAGATTTTATCATTTTTCATTGTTTTATAATCTCACATCTCAATAATTTAAAAACATACGATCCCAAATATAAGGTAACGATACGACACATCAAATTGATCGTTACCTAAAATGAGATTTTCCGTCATTACCTAATGGTAAACATCTCTTTACTTGACTATCTGAACTTAAATACACTCTCGATCTTACTACACGACCCTTAAATTCTCATCAAGTTTAGGGGTGTTCTCAACACTTCTCTCGATTTTTTAATTAAGAGTCTCATGCTCCTACAAGAGTTTGAGATCACTTGCTATGTATGTTTAGTAAGTTTAGTTAGTCAAATAGAAGGTGTTTTCAAGACTGTCAATACTGCAGGAACAAAACTAATAATTTATTCCAAAAGTTCAGGAGTGTTTACTTCTATGCCTGGTCTTACTCATAATTGTGTTAGGTCTCCAAGGTGAACAACTTATGGTCGATGGAACAATGTAGGCATGGGAAGTCGGAAAAATGGATCCGTGACTTCGGGAAAAGGATTGGCTCTGAGAGCCGGGGAAGGGGTCCCAGTCCCGAACCCGTCGGCTGTCGGTGGACTGCTCTAGTTGCTCCCGAGGAGAGAGCGGGTCGCCGCGTGTCTGCCGGAGGACAAACTGGGAACGATTCCTTCGGGGGCCTTCCCCGGGCGTCGAACATCCAACTCAGAACTGGTATGAACAAGGGGAATCCGACTATTTAATCAAGGAATTATAATTTCGGGATAATTTAATCCTCATTACCAAACAACCCCTTATAATGGTACCCCACCACCACTCACCAACTTCTTTTTTTCCCCATCTTTTTCTACTTATATCCTCCTAACCTCACTTGCCCCCTCTGTACCAATTACCACCAAGCTGCTTCTACTATAAAAAAGCTTCAATATTTTTTCAAGATTCTTGCCAACTCTTGAATCTTGAACACAATTTTTCACTAATCCAACACCCCCATTTTCAATTTTTCAAGAAAATGAAGGTAATTGAGAAGATTCAAGAAGCAGCCAAGACTGACAAAGTGATATTTTCCTTCGAATTTTTCCCACCAAAGACTGATGATGGGGTTGAAAATCTGTTTGAAAGAATGGAAAGAATGGTTGCTCATAGCCCATCTTTTTGTGATATAACATGGGGTGCTGGTGGTTCAACAGCAGATCTGACACTTGAGATTGTTAATAGGATGCAGAATATGGTGTGTGTTGAATCTATGATGCATTTGACATGTACAAATATGCCTGTTGAAAAAATTGATCATGCTCTTGATACTATTAAGGCTAATGGTATTCAAAATGTTCTTGCTCTTCGTGGAGATCCTCCTCATGGTCAGGATAAGTTTGTTCAGGTTGAAGGTGGATTTGCTTGTGCTCTGGATCTGGTAAAATTTGTAACTTTTGCTCTTTGTTTTTTGATATTGGATCTAGTTTGCATTATGATATTTGTAATTGTTTGAATTGTGGACTGAATACATATGGAGACACTTAAAGTTGGCATGATTTTTCACTTGACATCTTACATGATCCTGTTGAGCACTCAGCCTAAACACATTTTTAGCTACCCTTCATGTGTTGGCCGGATTCCCGGATACAATTTATCCGAATGTGTTTGCTTTTTGGGTGATGATGAGATTTGAAATAAGGAGTAGTTGCTTGCTCTGATGCCATGTTGAATTGTGCGACCGCTTCGTTTAAAAGGTTAAGCTTTTAGACATTATGGTATGGTTGGTGTGATTTTGTGGTAGTAGTTAGAGAGAGCACACTTTTGATTACTTAATTATGTTATGTCTCGATATGTCCCTTCATGTGTTGGCCTGATTCTCGGATCCAATTTGTCCATATGTGTTTGCTTTTGGATGGCGATGAGATTTGAAATCAGAACTAGTTGCTTGCTCTGATACCTTGTTAAATTGTGTGATCACCTCATTTAAAAGGTTAAGCTTTTAGGCATTATGTTATGGTTGGTGTGATATTTGTGGTAGTATTTAGAGATAACACACTTTTAATTACTTAAATATATTATGTCTCGACATGCCCCTTCATGTGTTGGCCTGATATTCAGACGCCGACTTGTAGAAATATGTTTTGGTTTTGGGTGGCGATAAGATTTGAACTCAAAGACTAGTTGCTTGCTTTGATGCCATATTAAATTGTGTGACCACCTCATTTGAAGTTGCTTTTAGACTTTATGTTATGGCTGGTGCGATATTTGACTTAGTAGTTTAAGAAAACACACTTTTAATTATGTTTGTCTCAATGTGTACCTTCACATGTTGGCCTGATTTATGGACCCAACTTATTGAAATACTTTTAGCTTTTTCAGTGTCGATGAGATTTGAACTTAGGACCAGTTGCTTGCTTTGATACCGTGATAAATTGTACAACCAGCTTATGATTTTTTTTTAAGTATTTAGAGATTATGTTATGGCTGGTGCAATATTGGTGTTAGTATTAATTGATTTTCTTTTTGGTTTTAGGTGAAGCATATGCGTGCCAAGTATGGGGATTACTTTGGGATTACTGTTGCAGGTTATCCAGGTTGGTGGCTACTGCTCTCTTCGGCGTTGCGTTGTTTATTAGGACAAATATGGACCATGATTTACTTATTCCGCATTAGTCTTTAAAGCGGAAATGATTTCTCGTTTTTCTGTTGTTTGTGTGCTGTTACTGAATGCTAATCTGATTCTTTTTCAGAGGCACATCCTGATGTTATACCTGCTAATGGAATAGCTACAAAAGAGATTTATGAAAATGACCTTGCTTACCTTAAAAAAAAGGTAGTCTATTCCCAGCATTACGTTTTTCATACGATGGATGTAATGCTTGTTGTATTAATCTGGCATCAAAGTGCATATTTTATGTTGCTTTTGATTTGTTTATGAGTTTGAGGTACTTATGTTAACCTGTATTCTACAGGTTGATGCTGGAGCTGATGTTATTGTAACTCAACTCTTCTACGATACTGATATTTTCCTAAAATTTGTCAATGATTGCCGCCAAATTGGAATTAACTGCCCCATTGTTCCGGGTATCATGCCCATTAACAATTATAAGGGTTTCTTGCGCATGACTGGATTTTGCAAGACTAAGGTATCCCCATATTATGTGTTACATTCAGTAATAAACAATATTGCTAATTAAGACATAAGTTGTTCATGTTTAATGCTTAAAGGTTGATTAGCAGCTCCTGCATCATAGACACTCAGTTGTCTTTAATTATGTTGTAGATTCCGGAAGAGATAATGGCCGCGTTGGAACCTATTAAGGACAATGAAGAGGCTGTCAAAGCCTATGGAATTCACCTTGGAACTGAAATGTGCAAAAAGATTTTAGCCACTGGCATTAAGACCTTGCATCTTTATACATTGAACATGGAGAAATCAGCATTGGCCATTTTGATGGTTTATTCTCTTACCTTCGAACTTTCTACTTCGAAATTTATGAAACAATCATGATCTATAATATAGGAAAGAATTCAACTAACAATTGTGAGATGTCTTGGATATGCAGAATCTTGGATTAATCGAAGAGTCCAAAATTTCTAGGCCATTGCCTTGGAGACGTCCTGCAAATGTTTTCCGTGTTAAGGAGGATGTGCGTCCTATATTCTGGTATGTAGAGATGTGAATTAATGTCCGAGTACAACTCGTATATTGTGATGATAATATGATCTATCATCGTCGTAATTTCTTGTTCTTCAATTTCTGTGACTATTTGTTGTTTCTTATACTTTGGTTATCGTATTATTTAGTTGTTACTGTTCCTTTCTGTCAGCATGCTATGTAGTGTTTTCCATATTATTTGCCACGGCTTCTTCACTTCCGTATTTTCTGTGTCCAAAACTACTTTGAATTGCTTTCATTTTCTTTTTTTGAGCTGAGGGTATATCGGAAACAACCTCTCACCTCTCTACCTCCACAAAGGTAGGGGTAAGGTCTGCATAGACACTACCTTCCTCATACCCCACTTGTGGGATTACACCGAGTTTGTTGTTATTGTTGTAATCTGATCTGTCATTGTCAATGATGGTTAGGGCGAATCGTCCAAAGAGCTACATCTCAAGGACCACAGGTTGGGATGAATACCCACATGGTAGATGGAGCAATGCTCAAAATCCATCATATGGAGCACTTACCGACTATCAGGTAATTGCAACTTGTTCTGCTCGTATAGATCTCTCCAGGGAATAATTAGTTAAATCAATTACGAATAAATATTTGAAGAGTTTTCTTCTTTATAACGTCTACAGTTCATGCGTGCACGCTCAAGAGATAAGAAGCTTCAAGAGGAATGGGCTGTGGCTTTGAATAGCGTGGAAGATATCTACGAGGTATGATTTTCAGATACAGTTCATTTCTTGTCAAAACCAAAGAATTGTTCCGAAAGGCTTGGTACTAACAGAATTTTCACATCAGAAATTCAAGGACTACTGTCTTGGAAAGCTGAGAAGCTGCCCATGGTCTGAGTTAGATGGTCTTCAGCCAGAGACAAAGATCATAAACGAAAAGTTGGGTCATGTCAACACGAAAGGCTTCCTGACTATTAACAGCCAACCAGCAGTTAATGCTGAGAAGTCCGACTCTCCTTCTGTTGGTAAGTTCAGTTCCTAAACCTTCCACCTGCACACACTACCCTCCCCAGACCCCACAGTGTGGGACTACATTGGGTATGTTGTTGTTGTTGTTGTTTTTCCGGTTATAGCGACCTATTCATTGACCAGCTTTTTGATCTTTTTCTGCAGGATGGGGTGGCCCCGGTGGATATGTTTATCAAAAGGCTTACTTGGAGTTCTTCTGCTCTCAGGAGAAGTTGAATGCCCTCGTTGAGAAATGCAAGTCTTTCCCTTACCTAACTTACATGGCTGTAAACAAGGAAGGAAACTGGATCTCCAACGTCAACCAAACTGACGTCAACGCTGTGACATGGGGAGTTTTCCCAGCTAAGGAAATTATACAACCGACTGTTGTTGATCCCGCCAGCTTCATGGTATGGAAGGATGAGGCATTTGAAATCTGGTCAAGAGGATGGGCTCAATTATACCCAGAGACTGATCCATCAAGAAAATTGCTTGAACAAGTATGTATTTCTTTTTCATACACTTAACTTTCTTTGTGTCTCGAGTCTTTGATTTAACAACTTATTCGTTTCTCGTTAAGGTGTTTAGCTAATTGGTTTCTCAAATGATCACTCAACTAACAGTTATTATCTCATAAAATCACTTTCTTTGTTGAAAAAAAATTGGAATCATGAAGAAATATGACTCTCTGAGATACTAACTATTACTTGATCATCCGAGAACTCAACCTTGCGTTTGGTTCAATACTCGTCTTTTTCAACTTCAACCAAATATTGTCCGAACGCCTTTGTGTTATCTAGTTGCTCTTGTACTTACCAATAAATATGTCTCTTTTGGTTTTTCGTTACAGGTTCAGAACAGTTACTTCTTGGTCAGCCTCGTCGATAACGACTACATCAATGGTGATTTGTTTTCCATCTTCAAGGATATCTGAAATTAACCAAGAAAACTCAGCTTCTCAACCTTTATAGTCCCATTTATTTCAAGAATTTTTACTGGATGTTGTTACTATTATTATTATTGTTATTATTGTTGTTGTTCTGTGTTCTTGTAATAGGAATAATTTAAAGGGATTTGTTCCCTTCAATTTATTCTTTTCCTCTTTAAATTTGATGTACTTTGCCTTATATGGCTTCAATCTTTACAAATTTATAAGCAAAACATCCTTCCACACCTCTTGTTCTATGTGCAATTATTTTATGGATGAGTTGCCCATTTGGCCGATCGGTTAAAAATTATTATATTCACTAGTTAAATATAAAAGGGAAAAAGGACAAATATACCTCTAAATTATCGTAAATGATATGCAGATATCTACCGTCATACTTTTGGGACATTGGTGCCCCTGCCGCTTAAAAACTAGAGCATATATGCCCTTCACTCTAACGGAAGACTAAATAGGGACACGTGACACAATCTTATCCGTCGATCCGATATTTAATAAATATCGGATTGGTGGATAAAATTATGACACATGTACATCCGTTAGTATAAAGGGTATATATGCTCTAATTTTTGGACGGCAGGGACACCAATATTCCTAAAGTATGACGGAGGATATCTGTGTGTCATTATTTGCCCTTTTTCCAATATAATTTTTCTTATAACTATTGTGTATTAAAGATGCATTTAGTTGGTAACTTGGTATGCTTGTTTATCTTTTTAAATTTTACGACTACTTAATGAGTATGAATGCATCTGAATGATAAAGAGCTATAACATAGAAGGTTATCCATCTCACTCATAGCTAACCATTCTCTATTATCATCATTGTCGCTATCACTCACCACACTACCCTTCACAACCACCATCTTGATCAACCACACACCACCGCTATCACCGTAGGAAGTCTCACCTTCATTACAATCGTCACTGTCAACCATCATTACTACACAATAACCAATTACCTTCATCTGCCAACAATATATATCGTCAATCACTATTATTGGTCACTACGTACCACTATCAGTTAAACTATCACTATCAACCATCACTATTACCAACTATTATTCACAATTACTACCATCACCAACCACGACACCAATCATCAAATCAGAATTATCACCGTTAGTTATCACCACTATGAATCATCATACCTTTTTACTTTTCGAACCTATGATAAAAAAAAAATACTGATTTCTTGGTGCTTTTACACCACCTTGTTCCTTATTCAACATTTTCCTATAGTATATATAATAATAATAATACAAGTATCATTCGCACACAATAAAAAAAAAATATTTTTTCTTTCTGTAAGTTTGATTTGTTAAATAAAACGGTGAAATTAATATTAATAAATGTTCTAATAAGAATTTAATTAGAATTATCCCACAAAAATAAATATTTTTTTAAAAATAATATAAAATAGCGAGCCGAATTCACTGTTTAATACCTTATCAATGAGAACTAGTAGAACACAAGATTCTTCTACACAATAGCCGATCGAATTCAATGTTTATTTTTTCTAAAAGAGAAAATGAAAGAAAATGCATTAAAAAAATTAAAAATTAAGACAAAATTCTCTGAAGTTTTTTATTAATACATGAACGCATTATGAAAACAATTAATACATTCATTGATCAAGACTAACTTTTTATATTTTCAAAAATAAAAAATTACAAACACACACACCCAAAAAAAAAAAAAACTTATGTTCCACTTGTTGAAAAAGCTTGGGCCCCTTGTAGACTTGATCTCCTCCTTGCTTTTTTTTTTCTTTGCTCAAAAATGTATAAAATTCACAAAATAATATATATTTTTTCAAAAAAAAATTAATTAGCTTTGTAAGGAGTAGGTTTAGGCATATCCTTAACTATACCACATAATAAATCATTATCAGGCATGTTGTACTCATCTTTAATTGATTTATTTGGAGAAAGGACACTAAAATATAATTGATGTCCCAAATAATTTCTCTCCAATGAATTTGATCTTAAATTCCATAATCCAGCATTGTCAAGTGTTGTCATTATGACTGCAAATGATTTTGGGTAAACTTGGATTGTGTTTCTACTCACAGCATCAAGCAAATTGTAGTTCCTTCTCTTCTCTGGGGTCCACCTCCCTGGTTCAATTCTGCATTGATCGTGTAAAAAATATTTATAAATATCTTATCGACACGAATAAACATGGTAATAAACTTATATAGGTTGAAGGGAAGGAGGGGGGTTGATTTTGAATCACATTCATTGAAAAATCATATAGGAAAGTACAGTATTGGTAGAATTCAGTAATTTTAGTTCAAAATCCTAGATATTTGTTGAGAGGTCCACTAAGTAAGTTGCACATATTATAAATTTTAGAATCTATAATCTTCAAATTCTATATCTGATACTATTTAAAATAGGGAGGAAAGGGGGGTTAGAAATTATTTTAGGTCATAGTGTGGCAAAAGGGGATTCATAAATTGTTCTTTAAAATCTATAATCTTCAAATTTTGGATCTGTTTAAAATAGGGAGGGGTGGGGTGGGGTGGGGGGGGTGTCAGAAATCGTTTTAGGTCATAGTGTGACAAGGGGGTTCAGAAATCGTTTTAGGTCACATGCATGTTCGAATCCCAATGTGACATTTTAATGATTTTCTGAATCCCTAAAGTGTAAATTTCTGATTCCGTCACTAACGATAAGAAGTTAGATGATGTAATTATGAATTTGATGAAAGATAAAAGAAGAAACTTACCCAACAGCAAAGAATGAGTGTCCTGACAAATGCCATGATTGAACACTTTTGCCATGATTCTCAATAACTATCTCAACAAAGTTGCGGTAAGTGGCATTGACCACATTAGGTGCAAGTGTGATTTTATCTTGTCCAGCTTGTCCTGGACTTGGTTCATATTCATCCTTGATCAAATCATACTTGAACACCTTGTCCCCTGCACCGTAATACTCCGCCAACTTAATTGGCGTAGTGGGGTCCATGTGGGACACACCGTTCAAGGCGTAACGGAGTTTACCGTCAACTTGACCAGCTGAGGTGACTAGCTTGATGGTTCGGGTGATGTTGATTTGACCATAGTGGTAAGATCCCTGAGGGTTAGGTCTAGCTGCACTAGCTGTTAAATTCCAACGGAATGAACGGAACTGGTTAAGGGACCATGCCCACCCTTCGGGTGCCTTAGGCAACTCAGGTGAGGCGGGGCCCTTACCATTGGCGTAACGGATAGTAGCTGTGGCCACGTGTGAGTCTTTAGTGAACCTCGTGGATGCCACGAGGAAATAGTCTTTTGGTTCCTGGTTAGCAGTTACCAAAACGGAGAAGCATTGTCCCAAATGGATATCTAGGGATTCGTACACATTTTGCACGGTGTGTGAACCTTCAATCTCAACGAGTTTCAAGGTGTGTCCTTGCATCCTTACATTGATAGAATCCTTCAACCCGACATTGCAAATCCTAAACCTATATGTCTTTCCAGGGGTCACAGTGAACATTGGCTCATCTTTACCATCACCTTTTCCGCTCTTACCATTGATAACAACACCTTGTGGCCTTCCAAGAGCGCGTCCACTATCCAACAACCTTTTCAATTCTGTGTGACTCTTGGTATACCAATCACCCACAAGGACCATATGGTCAGCCTCAGGGGTCTCAAATGGGACAGGGATCAAAGCACGACTAAGGACACTAATACCACCAAAACCACCAGCAGCGCGGTGCATGCTGGTAGTAGGGTAGTAATAGTAGCTACCGATTTGATCCTTGACCTGGAAACGATAGGTGAAATTAGTACCGGGAGGGATAGGACAATTGTTACCAAGAGTTCCTTCTTGCCATGAGTTCTTCCTTTGTTGGATTCCACTCCATGTGAAAAGGAGTGGTTCATCCAACTGGTTAAACACATTGACAACAACATTGTTATTGGATGTTCCATTGATTCTAGGTCCAGGGAATTGACCATTGATTAAAATGATTTTTTGGGGTAGGCCAAGTGGAGAAAGGGTGCCATAAGTAACTTTCCATTCATGAAACAAATAAGGATCCTCTCCATTTACTGAAATGTTGCAGGTTATTGCTAGCAAAATTGCTAGCACACACCCCAACCTATTATTCATTTTTATTTTTTTATTTACTTCTTCTCTCCTGTTTCTTATGGTTTTTCGATTCTTTAAAACTTTGTTTTGATCGAATCGAAAAAACCAAAAAGAGAACCTGAGAGAAAAAAGGAAACAATTATTAGAACATAGAAAGGATAATGATATTTTGATAATGAATTTGATCTATTTATATTGTAACTAACAAAGGTAATAGCCATTCAATTTTCCTTTGTTGTCCGTAAATAATGTTTTTCGTTTGGTCTTTATTTTCTCCTTTTGTTTTGGTCCTCCTTTAATTTCTCTATGATTCACGAAAAATTGAAAAGTCAAATCAAATCAAAGAAAAAAAACCATCACATAGTAATATAGATACCTATTGAAAATTTATAACTACACGCGTATATATATATATATATATATATTATTTTATTTTTTTACAATATATATTAATTCTTTGCGCTCTTGATTCATAGTGTAAGTCTTTACTTTATCTCTTCTAATTTGATTTGTAATTCAATAAGTCAAATAATCTATTTCATGTTAAACATAATTTACCTTTTGAGTCTTCTAGTTACTCGTTGTTTAATTCAATTGTCATCGCGATATCTTCATAAATAACCTAAATCGCAAAATTCTTGGACACTACATATATATAGTTTCTCTTCAATAAAACTAATACAAGTAATGACTAACATAAATAAGAATACATTATTTCAAATAAAAGTACAAAGGTACATAAATAACAAAAATTTGGAAAGAATAGTGAAGAGTACAATCCGACTTCTCTATAACAATCATCCTCTATAGCAGCAAACCATATCGTTATAGAGAGGTTCGACTGGTATACAAAATTAGGTTGAGCAAGCTGACTGTAGTTCAGCTGCATTTTGCTCATCAGTAAGATCGATAGACATGGCATGAGGTATTCTATGGCGTTTCAATATACGCGATGTGCCTATTCTTGCGGATTCATAGTTCAAAACAATCACCCTCTCATCATCCAAATCAAATCTCACGTTCTTTTGGTTACCATCTTCCACGAGTTGACGTAAATGTTTCAGATTCAGAACTTCTACACCGTTAACCTTCTTCACCTGTACAAAAATGGTCCAAAATTTCCGCGGAAACAAAGAGGAAAATGATTATAAGGCGCTGTCTTTCCTAAGAAGAGAATGGAGTAACAGAAGCAACGAGTGTTTTACCTGTAACTCAGCAAGGCGCTCATAACCAGCATTAATGTCATCCATCAACACCTAATTAATTACGAAAGGTCACGTTAGTAGCATATAATGTATTGATCTGTGAGTACAATCTTAAGGAAAATCAAAGTTTCGTCTCTATGTAAAAGGTTAGATTATTATGTTGAGAAGTGAATGTTAAAGGAAACACCAAAAACTGAACAAAACAAATGCATCTATAGCTTGTTATATATGAAGTTAGACAAATGAAATAGATTGGCCAAGGTAAGACATGTCTTATATCTTGCCATGAAAAAAAACCCCGACTTTAGCCACATTGCAAGAAAGCGTCACTTAAAATATTTATGTGCTTGAACATGCATCAGGTCGATAGGCATGTGGACTCGGTGCATGGGAAATATTTCTGAGCATATGAGATTGCTTAACCAGAACTGATCAGGTAGAGAGTTGGGAAGTGATAGGTTAGGGGACTTTATCATGCCAGTAATAAGGTTGTATCATGTTGAGGCAGGTACGGATTCAACAAATCGAACATTACAAGTGCATAAACTCGCAAAAGGTCTACCCATTTGGATACACCGGTTTTGCAATTCCTCAGCATACATTTAGCATGTGAAATCATGACGAAATTCATGGTCACTTTTTTCTTTTCTGTTTTCCTTTTCTTCTTTTTTTTATAAAGAGAGAAATTATTTAAGTTCTCCATTTGACAGAAGGATAAGAAATTGTAGATCATACCTGTGAAAGGATGATGAATTGTTCGCCAGGTTTCTTAGGTAGTTCCCGAAGTGCCCGTTCACACAACCGACGGGGTGAGGTATTATACCATTCTTCTCCATACTCGTGAAGGAATGGTTGAGTTAATGGGATAAAAACGAGACCAGCAAAAATGAAATAACTCGGAAGCTTGTCAAATTGATGAACTGGAACAAGAGGTTGCAACTGCATAATATTTAGTAGTTGTTAGATACAGTAGATTAACGCCAAAGAAACCATTAGATTTACAATCATATAAGTTAAAAGTGTTCACTTTAAGTTTAAGGCTTAGCAGAAAGTACAGTCGTCTTCTCAACACCCTACTTCTATGCACCAGATCTCCAAGAGTGACAAAGCAAAAATTAACCTTGGCCCAATCCTGCACCCAAAATACTTCTAACAGCACAGTGTGTGACACTCCCAAAACACCAGGCAGTCTGAACTACTTTTCGACATGCTAGTTCTATGCCTAGAAAAGGAATAAACATGCAGGTATAATAATAGAATAATTGTTAAGCGGTAAATAATAATGTAGGGATTGTCATGCAGTGAATAATAGTGTATGAATTGTCGACCTCCAAACCTCCCTATATCTAGGGTCATGATTAGGGTATAATCTATAATCATCCTATAGGAAGGTTGACGATTAGCGTACATCCTATCCTTATACCCTAATCATCGACCTTTGCAGACCTGTTCTAAAACCTGCAAAATTAGTTCAGTTCTCACTTAATCAATAACAAAAAGGAATTCACTTGCAATATTTAGTTTCATGTTTAGTTGCTTTAATAACTGTACTAACGATTACCTTCAAAATAGAAGACGACATATACAATAGACATGAGTATGAGAAATGAAATGTTGATGACAAGCGAAAGTAAAAGAGAACCACAGAAATAGAAATAGCAAAAGGAAGGGCTCACACTCTACGAGATGAAAGAGACATTGTGAACACGAAAGAGAAGGAAAAAGCAAATCAAGATCAGCAGAATAAGCTGATCTCTGATAAAAGTAGAAAAAGAAAAAAGGTGAAAGAGGCCTCGAAGTTCAACCATAGTTTCACATGCTAAATACATATGGAAGATACACAGAACTATAAAAGACAAACAAAACTGATCAAGGCCGCTTTCACCTTTTCTGTTTTTTCTATTTTTGTCAGAGTAGATTGTTTAGTTTTCCAGCTGACAAAAGGATACTGGATGAGAAATTCTAGATACCTAAGTAAGAAGTTGAATTGTTGAACTTACACACTATAACGTGTAAAAATGAGGAATTTATTTCTACTAGAGCCTCATAGTATTAAGTCATTAACCACGGTTTTCTTAATTGTAGGTGCAGTAATTCGAATCTTTTGTTTGGCCAACATGCACCGAGAATATGTGCAGAAGTTTGAGAAACCACTGGGAGTATCCACATTTGAAAACAACAATTGATATTGAAGGTTCAACAAAAATGACTTACAGGATGAAGCGTGATCTTGAAGTCATGCGCTTCACCATTCCTCAAGACTTTAAGTTCAGCAGTTTCATTTGGTTTCTTCATAGATACGAGATGGTCAAATGCGATTCTCTCTCTGTTTCGGAAAGGAACTGCAAATCATAAGCAATCTCAGAAAGTCGGAACTCCAGATGATGGAGAATAAGGATGCAGAAGGGCAAACTTTTCTAGCACAAAATAAGTTATCCCAGCCTTAACAATTCTCATATCCTGCACACCACTTATGCAGTTCTGGTATAATTACGAGCTATCTGCATGCAAGAGAAAACTCAAAATGAAAAGAGCCTAGACTCTAGGATTTCCATCTTACCAAGGAAAGTCACAAAAGTTACTCATAGTTGCAAGCTAAGAGAAGATGAGCTTTTAAGTTGATGCTACCCTGCTTACAAAAGCCAATAGCGAGAACCACATTCACGTTTCATCCTAATCCATCATTTTACCTCAAAAACATTTAAAGCAAGAAAAAAAGCATGTGCAATAAATTATGGGGAAAAAGGAGAGAACTCTCTAGTCTGGTAACTTACAGTAACTGCGAAGAAGAAGAGGGCTCTCCAGTATGGAGTCTTATACTAGTTTAACTATTGCAAATAAGAATCACAATAAAGAGAGGAGCAAGAGCAATCAGAGAATTCTACCTGTTCCATCACTTGCTATGGGGACACCATCAAATGAGAGGATTATATCGTCTTTCTTTAATACTCTAGAAGAATCAGAAAGTGGATTGATTCGGCTAACAAGTACACCTGTCATTTTTGACTGCATTTGGAAGTATTCTCGAATTTGTGCATTTTCAGTAGGTTGGCATGACAAGCCCAGAGAGCAAAACCCAACGTATTCACCACGTTCTTCTACGCCAGCTATAAAATGCTTTATCACAGGAACAGGAATAATGTAGCTGCAAAATCCAACCAGAAATAGAACTTGTAAGGTCAACCTAGAAGACTGTCATTTCTTTTTTCTAATAACAGAAGTTTCTTTCTCTGAAGTAGATTGTTTAATCAAGATGGATCAGTTTAGATTTGACTGGTTGCAGCATGAGAGCTACTACGCGTTCCCATAAGCTAAACAAACTTAGACTAAAACTATTAATTGTCATCAAGCAAATCTCAGTATCAACTGTATGTCACAACTAAGAGAATAATATCATGACGCTAGAGCCAAAGGGCTACAGGTCAAGCTTCATATTCATAAACGCATGAACAAGGTCTGCATGTGTGACAATGCGAGTGTAATTTTAACTAAAAGAAGAGTAACTTTGATGTGTGACAATGCGAGTGGATATTAGCGTATATTCCCCATCAATATTTATCTAAATAATATATGGTAGAGCAAGCAATAAATGAAGCAGAGGAACTAGATCTTCATGGTAGTTATGGAGACACAAAGTGGGAAAAGGATTTCTAATTTACCCAATATTCTCTGCACCCGAAAGGTTTTGGAAAGCAACTCCAGCAACTTTGTCACCCATGATTGCTGGCCCTCCACTATTACCTGGATTTATAGCCGCATCAATTTGTATTGCCAAGAGTTGACTAGCCCCATGTACATATTGTGTAGGTTCAACCCTTGAGACGACACCTTTTGTGACAGATATATTGTCTCCCCCTAGAAAAAAGTGAATATCATAATGATTAGTAGAGAGCTCATCAGATGCAGGTATTTAGTATAATAATATATGCCACAAGATTGTTAAGTAAAAAATTTGTTATTTTGCCACAAGAAAAGAGGCTCCTATTTTTATAAGATTTGATAAATGGAAGGAAATTGTTAATGACGTGGAACAAACTAAGGTGAAGGAGCCTAATTTTTCAGTAGAAAGAAAGGCAATGTGCATTTATTTAAACTTTTGAATGAAATGAGCCCTATTATATATATAGGATTCCTAATGATGACCCACTTGTGGGATTACACTGGGTATGTTGTTGCTGCTGTTTTGTTGATTCCTAATGCTGACCCCAATTAGTTTGGATTGAGGCGCAGTTGATTGATTGATGTTGTGAGAAAACGTGAATGGAAAGAGCCTGTTTGTGAGTTGTGATTCAATAGTCAGTTTTTTTTAAGAGGTATAACATCCCATTGCTAAACATGAACACTATAATATCACACAAACAATAGGAAAACAACAGAAAGCCTCAGAATTCGAATCAAGTGTGAGGTTTACATTTCATGTTGAATCAATTAGAAGAAAAATAATTACCTTGAGGATAACCAACAACAGACACAGCTTCTTGGAGAAATGGAACATCACCAAGCTCCAAAGAGTTCATGCCCTCCCAGAATTCTTCACTTTCTACCACCAGAATAGCCAAGTCGCATTCATGACCAACAGCCTTAACTGTTGCTCTATACTTGGTTGGAGAACCATGCTTTCTTACAAGTACAAATGTATGATCAGCCACAACATGAGCATTTGTCAGGATTCTCTTTCCCGGAATAACAAAACCTATAATATTAAGAACGCAAAATTAAAAAATAAGCTTTGTATTCACTCTCTTTTTAAAAAAAGAAATTATCATACACAAAGGAAAGGGAGGGGGGAAATGAAGGTGGAAGTTCACATATCCAACCAACTAGGAACCTAGGAGCTACAATATCAAATATGTTATGCTAGGCGGATCTAGGATTTGAATTTAATGGGTTCTTACAGCTATCTCGAGTAAAAAATACAATTATAACTAGGTTTGCTATCAAATATTAGTGGATTTAAAATACATATACAGAGCTTGGCCAAAAGCTATCGGCTTCTTGTGAACCCGTACGTTACACTCTGAATCTGCTGCTACTCATGCTTCAATCCTAAACTAGTTAAGTGTCCCCCATGTCTAATATCATGCCAAGAACAAAACAAATTGTTTTCCATCCTTTCGCAAAGCACTAATCAGACTCCCATAATCATGTCTCACATATCTTGCCTCTTCTTAGCAAACAAATCTCAATTCTAGCAACCTTTGGATTAATGGTAAACTATTTATGTTAATGAACAAGAACTTCGTAAAAGATAGCATTTTTACAAGGCTTCCTTAGTTAAAAGAAGTGTGGGGAGTCTTAGTAGCTCAGCTATCTAAATTTTTATCTCGTTGGTAAGGGTTCGATTACACAACTTGTAATCCCCTACCCCGATTTTTTTAATTGGTCAATATTGTCACCAAGAAGTGAACTTTCATTTCAGGAATCCATAAAAAATTCACAATATTCAATGCTAAGTCGAAAAAAGGAAGCATATAGAGAATGACTTTCAGGAAGAGAAATGTAAGAGAAACAATACCAGAGCCCGTCGTTTCGCGCTGAGACTTGTTCTGCCATGGAAGGAAGTAATTAGGACTGCTGGAAACAGTAAATATCTTAACTACAGAATCCAATGCTAGCTCAATTGCTAAATAAGCATCCAAAATTCCATCAGATAAGCGCGGCGCCACTCGTTCTACCTCCGATATAGCAACTCCACCATCTCCAGCAACTGATAAATTAGATTCAACGCTATCATTTTCCTCAGCTCTCTCAGTATTAGGTGCATTAAAAATCGAGCTATTTGAACTCAACGTGGAAAAAAATGAGTCCGAAGCAGATATATTCCTAAAACTACTACTGTAATTGAACGGTATGAATCTCTGGTAACGCACCGGCGCTATGCCGGCGATTGCAGAATCTCCGGCAATTATAGGGCATTGAAAGTGGAGCTGTCTGTCTACGACCCTTCGTGATGCACGGAGAGTAGAACCTATTCGTAACATCGAAACCGGCGTATTACCGGTGAAGTTCGCCGGAGCTCAGCCTATTACGCCGGTGCCGTTAAAGCGCGCGCAAGGGAAAAGGGTTTTAGGCCTTAATTGGAGATTCTAAAACCCTTCAAGAAAGAGGGGAACTTAAAAATAATTAAAAATAAAAAAATTAACCACGAGTAATTTTATTTTTATTTTTCTAAAATTAAAAAAAATAAAAAGATACGATGTACAAAAACTTACACTTGGACGAGTTGGTTGAGTAGAGAATCTTCAAAATGGGGAGGCGTGTGCTTGATATCACCTATGTGCGTTTCTCGATCGAGCTTGTCACTGAGTAAGGCCAGGAGCTAGTTTGGAGAATCACGGGGCCTTACTTATTCAAGGGGGCTTGATTCTAAAATGGAATAAGTGATAAAATCGATATTTTATAGAAGAATGATCGAGACCCTAAAATTCTTTCACACCCGCACATGCGACTGAATATATATAAAAAGTTCACACAGCGAGTTTGTCCAAAAAAAAAACTAACTTGAAAATATTACTCCTTTAATATTTGAAAGAAATTGGCAAACACCTATTTTTGAAAACTATTATAGTGTTTATATACTTTTTAATGTAAAAACTAAGATTTTGACCAAAATATCCCTAGTTAAAATACGATTTCAGAAGATCTTTTATTAGAGTTTGAATTTTATGAACTATACATATATGAGGATTATGAGATTAGTTAGTTTTAAGTTGTTTATCAATCTATTTCAATTCTCGTTCTTTATTCGAATTTAAAATCGACAGTTCTAATTTAAATAAAATAATAACATAGTCGATGAAAATTCATATAACCGATTCGAAGTATCAAACTCAATAGGGCCTGCAACAAACAAACTGATGCCAAATGTACAAAAAAAATATCTTAACAAATATTGATTTCCTCTTATTATTATTTTCTATTTGGAACATTTCCTTTGTATTTGCCGGCCAAATACTAACATTCACTATTAAATAATTATAATAAGTACTATTTTAATAATTGTCTTTCAAGATTGCCATAAAAAATTAACAAGAAATAAAAAGTATATACTTGTTATTAGTTGTTAGAAAAGACTTGCCTTTGAGTCCAAAAATAAATTATTTCGACCTTCAATTTCTAGTTCATTCTATTTTCTTTTGCTAGTTTGATCGTGGGATTTCTGATAGTGAGAATTACGAAACATGAATAGAGATGAAGATCTTCTTTTGTTTACGAACATGTATAAGCGCGAAAAGAATGATCTAGCTAGCCTTCTTCTCCCTGTCCCGGATGAATTTGAGGCAAATGGTAGTATAACTTTACTTTTTATTTTGCAATTTTTTCGACACATCTTTATGGAGAAGTAAGGATTCATATAGTCGTTCCCAACTTGCTCGAGACTGAAATAAATCTATTGTTGTTGTTTTCTTGTAGGGAATTATGCACTATATAGAATGGCTTCTAGCAGAAAAGGTCAAATGGGATTGGATTACATGATGAGTACTGAAATTGGAAAAAATGACTATGATTGGTAAAATTCAATTTTCTTTTGATCATATTGTTGCACTAAGTTATAATTAGAGCATGTTGAGGCTATCAACGTGTGAAAATCTTAAAAGACAGATACTATGGATCGGATATAGTCTAATTCATTCGTACTCATACTTGAAATTTTAATTGAAGGTTGAAAACTCCACCGGCTACGCCTTTATTTCCATCTCTTGACATGGAAGCCAATGCTCCAGAACTTGTCATTCAGAAGGAAATCCCAATTATTCAACCTGTTATTACTCTATCAAGGGTGTGTGCTTCTAACATTTTTTTTAATTTCAAAAGTCTCTACTAGCATGAAATTAGTTTTCGATATGATCAAGTTTTATATACAGTCAAAACCCTCTATAACAATATCGTTTGTCTGAATATAACATGAAAATTTGATTTTAGAAAAAACTTGATCGTTATAGTGAAATATTGTTATAGATGATGACTGATATAGAGACGTTATATTGTACTTAAATTTGTCACAATAGTTTGCAGGAGGAGCTAAAACAAGAAGTACTCTTATAAGACCTTCATCACCTAATCAAAAGCCAAAAATAGACACAAAAAACTCAACACAAATTGGAAAACAAAATGTGTCATCAATAGAAAAGAAGAACACAAGATTTGCAACAACAACAATGATCAAATCCAACACTAGCAATGATCATAAAGAAAGATCAAACACATTGTCATCAAGTGCAACAAGAACAACCAAGCAAAAAGATGTAAGTCTTAATTTCCTAGCTGCCAATTTATCAAAAACAATGGGAATGGAGTCGTCTTTGAGTACCACTAGGCCTAAAAGCAGGGGAGTGTCCCCTACTGGGAGACCTAAAAGCAGGGGAGAGTCCCCTGCTGGAAGGCCAAAAATCCTGGGAGCTCAGTTCCCGGGATTTTCTGATGAAACTCCACCTAATCTCAAGACAGACCGGTCCCTGTCAGCAAACAGGGGCCGGCCTAACCAATCAACTAACCAAAGGCCAGGATCATCATCGTCATCGTCCTCTTCTTCAACGTCAATACCTTCTACAAAACCAATAAGACGACAATCTTGTTCACCCAGTGTAACGCGGGGACGAAAACAAGAGATTAGTACAAGTAGTACAAAAATTCAACATGGGAATGGCACAACACAAGTTCTTGGTAGCAAAATGGTTGACAAGTTCATGAATGCTAGGAAGTCAATTCATGAAGAGAAGGCAAAATTGAATAGTTCAATGAATGAGAACACTGGTTTTGGAAGGCACATTTCAAGAATTTCAGCAAATATGGCTCACAAGCACATGGTAAGTGTATCTAATTTACTTGTTACTCCCTTCATCTCAAATTATCTATCGTATTTCTCTTTTACACGTCTCTTCATAAAATATTAATTAAGAGGGGTTCTGACTACTCTTACCCTTATTTATGTCTTAAGATATTTTTTTTTAAAAAAAAATAATATATTTACTCTGTCTATGTGTCATCATCCCATAATTGAAATGCTCGTAGTTTTCAAGAACAATTACTATTAAGGTAAAATGAAAAAAAAATATTAAATTGTCTTGAAGCTCTAAAATGACAAATAATTTGAGAAAAGTATTTTTAGAAACCATGACACATAATTTGAGATGGAAGGAGTACATTATAGTGTGAACTAATCAAATTACATACATATTGACGCACAACAAGAATTTAGAGTTTATAGTTTCTGGATAAGTCATTTATACATATTCAGTGGAGATTTTTAAACTTAAAGACATGGTATGGGCCAAACCTATTTGGCTCTACCAAATTCGTAAGCAGAACTGTAACTTTGCCTCTGATTATATAGTGACATAAAATGATCAAAAAAGACAATGATATAACTTCAATGTGGAACTAAATTGGGCTGGGCCTATGGTATTAAACTCAGGCCCAACTAATGCACATAGCCTACCCCATGGCCCATAGTTCACCCAAATTAATTGGGCTGGCTATTGGTCTGGGCCAAAATGTAGAATGGTTCAAAATTATATTTTCTTCTTGTTATATATATGTCACAAACTTTTTTAGAATAATGTGCCTCTAATGGCTATTTAGCCACTTGTATTTGTGTTAGTTTAATTTGACCAATGACTCTATAGATAGTTGCAAATGAAAGTAAAAATACATATTACTTAATCATAATTAATCGAAAAAAAATTCTATACTCGATCCATGTCTTACATTGCACTCGTATCTAAGTTTTAGCTAGTGATGCTTTCGATTACTCAGACTTTTATCTGTCATTTAGGGTGTAACATTCAGATTACTTTGCCTAGCCTCACGATGATTGTATTGCTCTCGCACAACCTATTTTCACAATTTAGGTAAAAAAAATAATTCTCTTATTATTTTTTATTTTTCAAATTAAATGACAGGAAATCCATCAAGACACTGGTAATTCTTGCAAAAATGGCACAATTACTGGGAGAAAATCATCAAATATTAGAGGCAGCAAAATCCCTAGTGCATAAAACAAACTCATATAATATTTTTATTTGAGTTTAATCCAAAAATACAAGATGTTTTTTTTTTTTTGCCATTTATATCATTTAATAATGATTATCAATGTTTTTTCTCCTTTTATTTTGCCCGACGAGTCATCTACTTAAATAGATCTTTTCACAAAAGCTAAGTAACTAGTAACAAACTACATATGGATGATATTTGAAAAATATGTACAAGTCATGTAAATTAACTCTACGTATTTCACGATAAAACATGATCGAACTTCCACGTACCTTATATAAATACTGTGGAGTTTCAACTAAAGTAGTTCCTGAAAAAGTTGGAGGAAAAAAATTGTTTCTGAAAAAGGAATAAAGTAATAAAAAGGAATAGAAGTAGAAGAATAGAAATGTCAAACAGTTAAAGGGGTTAATAATGTTGACCAAAAAGTGAGAAAATCAAAGAAAAAAATCCCCCAAAAAACAGGTAAAGTGTATAGTATTATAGTCAGCAAAACCATGTTCTCAAACTATAAATAATTAATTATTAAACACAATGATAAGATGAGCAACGATAAAATTATCTTCGTAAGAATAATTTCATGAAATATCTATTGACTTTTATTAAACATAGGAACCACAAAACTCTGCTTATTAAGGGTTGAACGGATGAAAAAGATCACATAACATTTTCACCCATATTGATTTTCACCGTGAAATTTCGTGATTTTGAATTCACTTCATTATTAATTCTTTAATTTATTTTTATTATTAAGTATAGTCATTTTAAATGTATTTCTAATACATTAAATTTATCATATTAAAAAATAATATAATAAAATCATTTTTTATTTATTACTTTATAAAATATATGTCATATTAATACTAAAAAGGAAAAAAATGGATAGGGAAATATCAATAAATACACTAGTTCAAAAAGGGAAGTGACTTTTGAATTTAGGGTACATAGTACATACACATGCATGTGCTTGGTGCATAATATTCTTCCAAAGAGAAAATGAAATTGTTCGAACTTTAATCAGATGTCTCAGATTTGAATTTTGAATATGGAGAAATTTTATTAAAAGTATCATCCTAAAATGGATCTTATAATACGTAATTTAAATTTAATCAGAGCTCTAATATAAACTACTGACACCGAATAAGATATCAATTTTTCTTAAAAATAAATTAAAAGGGGGGGCAAAAGGCATGTTGAGTAAAGTGATAATTTAAGGAAGAGAGATGGAGAGAAAGAAATAAGAGAAGTAAATACTAATGTGTAAGAGATGTTCCTTCTGAAAATACTGATTGATACATTGTTTTCTCTCTCTCACACACACACAAACAGAGAAACAAATTAAAAGCACCTTTTAGAAGACTTGATTTTTTTTCTCCACATATATTTAGGAAAGTGTGCACATATTTATGTGACATATTTTCGAATTTCAAAATTCATATTTTATTATAATTTTCCATAACAGTACAATAAAAAGGCAGTATACATAAGCAAATTAAAAAAAAGAGTTAAAGTCATTATCCACATTAATTAGTTGTCGTTAAATTTAATATCGTTATATACTTTAGAAACATTTGCAAAAAATGTTAATTGCCTCTAAAAATACATATTTAATGATAATTAAGTTATTATTATTTAATTGCTGTAAAAAATCAGTGTAGTCTATAGTGATATCTTTTTAATATTTTTGAATTGACAAATTAAGTGACTTGCAGTACTTTTTACTCCCTCAATCTACTTTTAACTATCACGATTTTCTTTTCTAGAGTCAAACTATTAGAACTTTGACTAACATTTTACAATGTATTTTTTCATCATATTGATATGCAAAAAAATTCAATATATAGTATTTTTCGTATAGTTTTTGAAAATCTAATTTTTTTTGTTTAAAATATCAAATTAATGTAATATAATTTAACTTTAAAAAGTAGTCAAATTGACTTTCGAAAAACGTCACATAATAATTAGAAGTAGACAGAAAGAGTACGCTATTTTCAAATATATAAAACTTAAACTTTTTAATTCTCAAAATACAAACTGTGTCACGTAAATTGAGACGGAGTGAGTAGTGTTATTTGAACTCATATATGTCCCAAACTCCAAGAAGGAAAAATAGAATGGGAATAATTAAAGGTATGAAGGGGGGAATAGAATAGTCAATGTAAAGAGAGAAGCATATATATAGGTATATATAGACTTGTTTTCTGAAAGAATTATTCATTGTTTGTTTCTGCACATCACAAGAGAAAAATACAGCAAATAGGATTAGTCAATTCTGACTATAACAATTGAGAACATCACTTGTTTGTATTGGCATTGTCCAATTAATGCATTTGCAGAAGTAGTAATAGGGTGGGGGTGGGTGGGGGGGTAGGGAAAAAAATGAGTAGTTAGTTGCAAAAAAATAATACATAGAGCATATATAGTTATGTTATGTACATGAGATATTGATATAGAAATGAGTCGAGGGTCTATCAGAAATAATGTTTTTATCCTTAAAATATAAACAAGATTTGTGTATCCTTTATTTTTTTCAAATCGATTTTATGGGACTATGCTGAATATGTTATTATATTGATGTAGAAAATATTTGAAAATTATATATAGATTGATATTTGAGATTATAATAACTAAGTTAATTTTTTTATTTTTACATAAATATTAAATATAAATAAATATTTATTGGGGTGGGAGTGGGGGTGGGTCAGCAGTATCAGAGTCAGAGGGACAACCCGAAATAAATGCATTTACCAATCCCTTCCTTTAGGCTTCGTAAGCTGCGCTTCTCTCGGGATATCCCTTTCACTTATTTTTCCCGTTCGATATTTATATCGAGACTTGATTAATATTACATTTTTATCGAGTTTTGATGATCTATTTGTTATTTGATATTTATATTAGAATTTTAATTAATTCAAATATATGAAACAAATGTTTTTTTAATAAGATTTTTTATATATTCAAAATTCAAACTCGATCCAATCAATTCTCGGACAATCCTTATCTCTACACATTTTCTAACTTTGTTTTTATGTCTATATATATATATAAAAAAAAAATCATATGGATTTATTATGATAGGAGTAGCATTTAATTTTATATATAGGCTCAGAGGAGAATAATTATTGATACAAAGTTCAATCAAATAGGTATGAAATGTTTGAAAAGACTAATAACAAACTGTAACATGGAAATCAGTACTATTTACTATTTAGTTGGATCTTTTTCTTTGACCACCATTTTTTATCAATAATAATGCACTATCCTATTTAGATATTTGAAAAATATTTTAATAAGTCGTGAGGCAGTCTCAGTCTCAAGTTATATAGTTCGATTTTTTTAAAAATAAAAATAAGTGTGTGTCAGATCTTTAAAAAAAATGTATTTTTAAAGAATCTAACACAAATTAGATAGTAATATTTTTGGAGAATTTGAATAACACAAGCTTCAACGTTATATATAAACAAATTTCAAGATAAAAAAAATAGGGAAAAATAATATTATACTTATATAATAAAAATGTGTAACGATTTTTTATTTTCAAGATTTAGAGTATGTTTGAATTGATTTATTTTAATCATTTTTAAGTACTTGGATAAAATGTAAAAAAAATTACTTTTAAGTCAAGAATATATATTTTTTTTAAAAAAAGTGGTCATAATTTTAAAATTCCTTCATTAATTAAAAGAACTTAAAACTAAAAAGAGTGTTAGTAAATTAATATTGAAAAAGGTTTATTAATTAAAAGACATTATTTTTATTTTCTCCCGTAGAACATGCATGCATGTCACTTATTATACTGCTATTTAAACCACAATATTTACGCCTAAGAGAGTGCATCATAGAACCCACCCCACCCTTAACTCAATAATCCAATGGGTTTAGTTTTTATCGATGTTCGATAATCGTTTAGAGTGTTGATTAATTTAAACTTGAACAAGAGAATATAATTTTTTTATCAAAATTGTGTTTCATATAAAAGGTATAATCTTGTGATTTTAAAAATATCACGCCGTTTCTATGTGAGAAACGTATTAAGGTAACATGAGAATATTGAAACTAAAAACTTATTAAACATTTCTTTTTGCTATAATTAATTTGTCCAATGTAATTTCTTTATAAATCTTTTAACAAAGGAATGTTTGTTTCTTTATATTTTAATTTTAAAATATAACTCTCTAATACGAATTTGAATCAGTCAAACACCCAAAAGATTAAAATATATGTAACAGAGAGCTAAGAAATTTGTTAAGTGAGTTCAAAATATAAAAATTAACCCACAAAAAGATTTAAAAATTCAACATCTCTCTCTTATATATATAAAATAATAATTTTCATAATTTTACAGTATGTTCATATATATACCATATAATTTGTTGGGTTGATCCTATTGTTTGCAACAAATTTTAAAGTGACAGAAAATAAATTGCAATCACAATAAAATAAGAAGAAACATAACTTTATTAATAAAGATTGTGGGTAAAATTTTATCCATAATTCGAGGGCCTGTCGTATTTCTCAAATTAGGATAATTTAGATTTGACATCTTTATCAATATTCCATCAATTTGCGGAATATTTGAGATGCATTTTAAGGAATTTAGTACTCTTTTTATAGATATGAACTATGGTTTATGATTGAATAGTCTCCAATAATTATAATTGAAATTTAATACACTCCTAAAATTTTAATTCGAATTGAATACGTCTTATAGAGTATTACAAAATTTTAATGTCTCCGAATATGTGAAGAGAGTTATGGGAGGAAAGATGGGAAAGAGGACAAAAGGCATGCAGCTGTATAAATTGTCCCTACTACTGCATGCATTAATATTACAAAAAGGACAAAAAATTCATCATTACTTTGCAACTACTAGCATATCATCATTGTCCCTACCTATTCATCTTTTATTACTCTTATTTATTATTTAGACCTACAATTTTATTTTATTTTTTAAAATATATTTTTGCATGCTCCTTATAAGACTATTTAAAACATGAAATAATAATTAAGTGAATATTTCGATATAAATATGCAAAAAAATTATTTGAAAATAGAAAGTATGTTTGACGATATGAATATAACTTGAGAAATTAATATTAAATTTTTACGAGTGATATAAAGTGAAATATAGATATTTGAAGTTTAAGTCGTCAGAATATAATTCTAGAAAGTGAAATTTTCTATATCGTCAAATGAACACCCTAAATTTAATAAATAATATCAAATTCACTTATTAATCTCTTTGATGTTCTTTGCTTCACTATAATAAGTAAGATTGTAATATACATGATCCTATGCGTATTCTTAGATATAGAATTAAGCATTTAGATGTAATTAAGATCACACATATATACATGGTTTCAGAAACAAATTCATCTCCATTTTTTTGTTTATTCGATATTGAGTTTCATATTATTATTCATGTATCACATGTTAAATTTGAAGACACTATTAAAAGAATAGGAATTTTAGAAGGATATTTCGAATAAAATCAATAGATAATTCATCAAAAACGTTTTTAACGCGTGACTAAACCATTCTAACGGTTTTTTTTTATCAAACCTCCATCAAAAAAATTATTTCATTATAAATTAAGCTCCTTATTTAATTTTGAACAATTTATATCAAGAAGTATAGTGACATAAAATATTAGATTAATAACACTCACAAAATCATTAACATTATACTAGAACATAAATTTGGTCTCTCAAAAATAAGTTATAGTAGATAATAATTAACTCTAGTGCATGGGCTAATTAACAAGTATTAGCCATCATAATCATCATGCTTAATATAGTATTGTTTTTTTGGAGCTTAACTCAATAAGTCAAATGTAACCTAAATTAACTAAGATGGATCAACCGGTGTTCGGTGTCCATCAGCTCCAGCAGCCCTAGGCTGCTGGAACTGACTCAGCTGACCTATAAAAAGGCTACTCGCATCGAAGTTGTTGCTCCCATGACCTTCAAATGCTCGAATCATGTGTTGGTGTTGTTGTTGTTGCTGATCCCTAGGAAAGAACTGATGATGGTAAAGGTGGTGGGAATGATCCCTCCCACCACCGCCACCTCCACCACTTCCAGCCATAAAGTTGAACTG
>JAJOOS010003154.1:0-19540 GCA_029582725.1 Solanum chiquidenum | reverse complement strand
GGGGTAAAGATGAAATGTATTGGAGGCTGGAGAGTACCCAATCGATGTGGAATGCCATTTGTGGAACTTGTTTTCCTACCAGTAGGGAGGTAATTTTCTCACTTTTAAGGAACTTGTTTTTCTTAAGAAAATGTATCCCAAAATTTTTGACCAAACAAACATGGGAAAGTTGGAAAATGTTTTCCTCCATACTGATCACAGCCTTGATGTAAGATCACATTCGAACTAGTTGATTTGATGATAGATAAGGGTGCTTTGAATCAGCACATAATATATAGATGCTTTCACCTATTAGTATGTTGAATAATTACACAACTTTTGTTTTCTTTCCATTCCATTACATCTATTGCTCATTTTGAATAGGCAAGGGGAGAGGAAGTTTTGTTTCCTGATATGCTATTTCTTCTCAGGTTCGCTTATCTTCTGTGGAAGCATTAGGGCAGATGGTTGGTCTTATTACTAGGACACAGCTGAAGGCAGCTTTGCCAAGACTTATTCCAACTATATTGGAACTGTAAGACATACACTGGACTGCTATGTTTCTAGCTCCTTGCTTGCTCTACTTATTTTTTTTTTAAAACTTAGAAATGCTAGTGATACTCTTTCTGTGGGAGAAATTGTTTGTTGTGTCTGTTTGGGCATTATGCGCTCTGTAACAACGATAGCTTTTGATTTTCAGGTACAAGAGGGATAAAGATGATGTAGCCTTTGTGGCAACTTGTAGCCTCCATAATCTATTAAACGCCTCATTACTGTCGGAAAATGGTCCACCATTACTTGATTTTGAGGTAGGAAACACATGTATGCCCAGTAATTTTGTACGCCTGCTCAATACTGTAGGATAACTTGCTATTCTGCTAATTCTTCTCCTATTACTTCTAATTTCTAGTGATTATTTGTTTTGTTTTGGAAAGAGAAATTGGAATCAGGTATTGATAGCATCTTGGTAAAGTCATTGTGACTGGTCATGATTAATAGTATTCCCTCACAACAGACAGTCACTATTTGGCGCTTTTCATAATTTTCGATTGTACTGCCTTAGTACTGTACAACAATAAAATCTTACTTTATAAAAAAAGAAAGAAAAAGACGGTCACTATTTGGACCATGATACACTGTCCAATTGTTTGCTTTGGCAGAACTTTCACTTTGTACCTCAGCAGCTGGTGACTTGTCATGACTGCAGTTCAGGTTGCCTCCTGTTACATCTCTTATTCCAATGGCACGTATCACCTAATTCTGACCCAATCTGGAAATTCCCCCTTTTCCCTTCTTTCTTGCATATAAAGGGTAGTCAAATTTGTTGAAAGAGTCATCCTTCAAATTCTGATGAACAAAGAGGCATTCCCTCATCATCACTAGTTTTCTGTTCAGTTCCAAACTCTCTCTTGAGCAACTTGGGTCAAAGCGGCAGTACCTAGATATTCATGTTATATCTGGATATATCAAAATAGTGATGGCCTTATTAAAAAGATCAAAATATATACGTTACTTTGAAGCATAGAGATATACTTGTGTTGTCAAACTGGATGATACCTAGCACTCTAATGAAAGCACTGAAGCTGGTCAGGAAGGAGGATAGACAAGCAGTGCAGGTTGATCTAGGAATACGTCTGCATGCATTTTTTATTGTTGTTTGGAAAACGATAATTAACATGCGTGCACTCTTAAATATAAGCATTTGTAGCTTTTTGCTGCAAAATGAATGATATACACAAGGTAACCATGTTACTCGGAACTCCTGAATTCCTTTAGAGGAACTTTAGGCCATGGTCCTACTATTGATGAATGATGATTGCTAAAATATGACTTGTCAAAAAATATAGTGATGTTTGATATCCAAGTCAATGTGACAGCTTGTTAAACACCTTACTTATTCACCCTTTAGGCCTTAAGCTCATCAAAGGGAACCTTGGAGGCAGGCTAGGCTTGAAATCCTAGAGGAGACAAAAACACGAATTGATTTCTTTCCATTTCCCTAAGCCTCGCGGCTAGAGTTATCCGTACCTGTGTTGGTGGGAGATAATAGGTACATGATGATAGTCGAGGTGCGTGCAAGATGGTCTGAACACCATCATTATACAAAATTAAAATTAAATTGAAGGAAGTCTTAAAGAAAAAGGCATAAGAATTCAGTCCAAGGAGTATGTCTTTGACAAAGTGCAGACAAATATTCTTTAGGGAAAATTAAGGCGAGTGACCATTCGGTCATCTAACTAACTCCTTTTAGCCTAACTATCAATTCCTTATCTAATTTAGCACAAGTGGCTATTAAATTAGTAATTAGCAATGCACTATCTTTCCTTTTAGAAAAGACATGCCCTCTTCTTTAAATAAATAAATTGGATTGTAACTTTTGATTGAAGCCCAAAAACGTTAATTATGTCTTCAACTTTCCCCCCTTTATATTTTTTTAACAAATGGGTTATGTGTTTTTATTTTCAACTTTGGATAATAGGTCTAAGTTGTGGGATAGTTGCCCATATTAATTTGTTCCCAACTTGAACATGCATTAATAGATTTCTAAAATGACAATAAAAGTTCTAATTAAATACTCTATATTGTCTTACTTCCTCTTTCTCCCTGACATATATTCATCCTTTATTCAAATTCCCCAGAATAGTGTGAATTTATTGTTTAAACATTGTTATACACTGCTTAAAGATGATTATACAAAGCAAATACATCACTTATACATTGTATACATAATGTATAATAAGGTATGAAGATGAATATGTAATGTATATATATAATGTATAAAAATGTATATACACTTTTATACATCATGTGCTACAGCTTAAATGAAAAATAAAAAAAATGAAAAGGGTTGTTCGTAGTTCGGGGAAGAAATTAAAAGTTACATTGATAGAGATGTGACTTCATGAATTTCAATGTATGAACATAGATTGGCTAATTTAGATGTAAAAAGTTATTGGGCTGTAATCATTGTAAACTGTTTCTTTGGGTTATACACATATGGATAACTATCCCTATTCTTTATAGAGTCCTTACTCCTTTGACCAAACAATTTTGTTGAACCTACTCACTTTAGCAATGATAACTTGATGGTCTATTCTAGGTTCTTCTAGATATTATAATCTTACCTCAAATTGTATTTCTGTTGGGATGCCACTTGTAATTTTTTCCGATGACCAAAATTCTTTCTGGAGCCTACCCATTGGGCCAATTGCAGCCTTTGAAACTTGGGGATGATTGGCCCACCTCTTTGCTCCCCACTTGAATGCTGGACTTAGTTCATTTGGCGCAAGGCTCAAACTTGTGACCTAAGACACAAGTCCTTCAACCTTTTCCAAATTGAGCTAACCCCTGGGAACAAATGCCACTTGTTACTTATCTCGAGAGCCATTAAGGTTTCACCAATTAGAGTGATGTATGGCTGATGTTATATACAATCATTTCATTGCTAACATGTTGCAGTTATAGCGTCATTCTGATTTAGATAGGTAGCTAACTATCTTTGATGTGTGCAGGACCTTACTGTCACATTGTCAACTCTTCTTCCTGTGGTTTGTAGAAGCAGTGACAAAAAAGAGCATTCAGATTTCTCAGTTGGGCTGAAGGTCTTGTTTATTGATTTATTTATTCTTTTTTCCTTTAAGAGTACATTTCATTGATTAACCAGTTGATGGTCATTTCCTGCTTGGAAGCTGTTCAGGCCTAAGTTCTGTATTTGAGGCCTTAGGTTGTTTTTATTTTTTCACTACTTCGATTAACCCTAGAGAAACACACGGGTTTACAAGCTTACTTAAATGAGTTAGATTCTAGGAATCTCATTCAATCTTCTACACAGAGAGATTTTCTGTGCACTTCTATATTTTCTAGAGAAAACAAAATGTTCTTAGTCGGTACCAATGAATTTTCCTCCTCAAATAGTTCTTCTGTTGCTTCTTGCCATATTGTCCAAAAAATGGCACATGGAAGGATCCTCTGTAACCTGAACTGATTGGCCTCCTGTTTCTTCCTCTCCAACTTCTAAGGAGATCACGCTACTTGTCGGCATCTTCCAGTTGGCACACATCAGACCAGATAGAACAATTTTGAAGAAAGACACAGTAGATGTGCGACTTGTATGACCCCTTCTCCAGACTATGCTTGAAGCACCAACAAACATATATTTTTCCTCTCTTCCTATGATTTTCAGGAGTAGAATCGCACTACTAGCAGCTGACCACAAAGAAAAGACAACTTTTGCTGTGCCATTATGCACAGATAGCTATGTGAGAGAAGCCTTTGGATTCTCTCTTCTATAGAGCATGGTAGAAAGATTTTACATTAAAATGTCTGGTGATACTCCTTCCACTCCCAGGTTGCGCGTGGCCTTAGTTTGTTCATCCACTTGTCGGTATAGATAGTTTTGGTACTTACATGCCGTCCTTTAAAGAAGATATCTTCTTTTATTTGCTCTCAGTTTGGAAGGAAGAAGTTCTGTTGATAATAAAGTGGTAAGATACTGTTAAAAAAGAAGCAGCTTTCTGTGAGTCCTGGTAGACATCTAAAGTGAGTTATCTTGCAAGCAATGATAGCTTTCTGGCAGTCCTAATAAGGATATTTAAAGCTTTAGAAAATCGAGAGGCTAACAGCACTAAATACCATTCTTTAAATTAGTAGTAGATTCTCTGAAGGTAGTATAGGGTTGATTTTCCTTCTTCCATGTGTTTTTGGTCATGTTAACATTACCGGGGATTTTTTTTTCTTCATCTTTCATCTTTCAAAATTGTTCTATGTATCTTCACATGTTATATTTGACTAATATATAGTTCTTTATTTTGTGTGAATGGCAGACTTATAATGAAGTTCAGCATTGTTTTCTAACAGTTGGTTTGGTGTACCCGGAGGATTTGTTCGTCTTCCTTCTTAATGTGGGTATTCTCTCCTTCATGCATTCCAATGCAATAACTTAATGATATTTTGCTCAGTGTATCACCTATCAAGGAGGCAATTAGGAGGGAGTCAAAAGCTTGCAATAGGGAATAACACAGCCTTTTTCCATTTTCCTCCATTTTGTTTTTGAACTCCAGAATTCAACCCTCTTTAAAAAATATGAAATGTCAAATTTAGTTGGGAGACTTGATTATTTACAAGGTAATTGTTCCACTAAATGGCGTGTATTTACTCTTTACTACTGTCAGAAATGCAAGCTGAAAGAAGAACTACTGGCTGTTGGTGCACTTTCTGTATTAAAACATTTATTACCCAGGTTTTTTTTTCCACCTCATTTTTTTAATGTCATGTTTATCTTCTCTCTCCCCATGTGACTTTCCTCGACAACTTTTGTAGATTGTCTGAGGCTTGGCATAGTAAGAGGCCTTTACTTATTGAAGTTGTGAAGCTGTTATTGGATGAGCTTAATTTAGGGGTTTGTAAGGCCCTTGCAGAGGTATTTAAGAGTTGAAAGTGTTGCCTGTAGTGACCAAGTTATGCAAACACTTATTTTACTTCTAGATTATATGTGATTGTGTTGCTTGCTTGCAGCTAATTGTGGTTATGGCTTCCCACTGTTACTTGGTTGGTCCTTCTGGAGAGTTGTTCATTGAATATCTTGTTCGCCATTCTGCAATGTATGGTCTGCACAGAGATGATACTGAGAGATCCAGGGAATTAAACTCGTCACCTGGTGGTTATTACCCTTTTGTGTACAAGAAAGTGGAGGTATTCCTCCTTTTCAATATTTCCACCAACTTCATCTCATATTCATGGTTGTGTTGAGTTGCTTGCCCTTTTCTTTGTGTGTGATAAAAAGAGGAGTGCTTCCTTTGGCTTTTGGGGTGGGAGAGGAGAGGTGGTTCCCATCATTGTTTTTATGGTTGCATGAGGTGGTTCCTGTTCCCCATCTATGGGGAACTTCAACTTGAGTTGACTCCTGCATATGTTTTAATTAGGGTGTCAGAATTTCTATCAGAATGCCATTTTTTATATGCCAAATGAGAAATTAGAAGACGAAAAGAAGAGATATTGGGAATTGAATTAATTAATCATGCCCTCAAGTTGAGGGGATTAAATAACTGTTACAGATAACGTAAATAAGGAAAGAGGATAATGTATATAAGGAAAGAAACTAATAAAATACTACACAATCTCCTAACTGCCTAACTAAAGGGATTAGAAAATATTCTTATATCTAAGACTATTTAATCATACCATATTTCAATATTCTCATATCTACACTATCCAAATATACCATAATTAACATCCCCTCTCAAGCTGGAGCGTATAAGTCATATGCTCCTTGTTTGCCACAAATATAGTCAATTCTGGATCCTTGGAGTGATTTTGTGAAAATATCCACCAATTGATCTTTTGAGTTGACAAAACTTGTGGTGATGTATCCAGACTCAATCTTCTCTCGAATGAAGTGACAATCTATCTCAATGCGCTTCGTTCTTTCATGGAACACTGCATTAGAAGCGATATGTAGTGCAGCTTGGTTAACAAATCAATGTCATTGGTTCAACTCCTCCCATCTTCAATTCTTGGAGAAGTTGTCTCAACCATATAAGCTCACACGTAGCTAGTGCCACAGCTCGATATTCTGCCTCTGCGCTTGATCTACCTATGACAACTTGCCTTTTACTTTTCCAAGATATTAGATTGCCTCCAATTAGACACAATAACCTAAAGTGGACCGCCTGTCAAAAGGAGATCCTACCCAATCTGCATCATCAGAATATCCAACAATGTTGGTGTGTCCCTTATCTTCATACAATAAACCTTGTCCTGGAGAGCTTTTGATATATCACAGGATGCGAATCACTGAATTCCAGTGACTATTACAAGGTGATTGCAAAAACTGGCTAACTACACCAACAACAAATGAGATGTTTGGTCGTGTGATCGTAAGATAGGTGAGCCTGCCAACAAGTCTCCGATATCTGTTAGGATCTTTTAGAGGCTCCACCTGTCTTGAATACGCTTAGTATTTGGATCCATTGGACTGTCCACATGCTTGCAATTCAACATACCAACGTCTTCCAAAATGTGTAAGACATATTTCCTTTGAGTAATAGCAATACCATGACTAGACTGTGCCACTTCAATGCCTAGAAAGTATTTCAGCTTGCCCAAATCCTTAGTCTGAAAGTGACTTGAGAGGTGTTGTTTGAGTTAAGCAACACCTTCATGATCATCTGCATAATGAGCCATTTTTGTTTCACAAAAAGAAGTACCGGAGAAAGAGAGATGAGACTCGACAATTTTCTGATATGGTTGATTTAGCAACCATTTTACCGATCCCTCCGTTTCTTTTCTTTTTCTTTCCGTTTCTGTTACTGAAATAGAAGAACATTCAGAGAGGGCTAAAATATCAGTGGGTTTGATACCATGAGAAACTAGAAGAAGAAGAAAATGAAGAAGAGATATTGGGAATTGAATTAATTAATCATTCTCATATCTAGACTATTTAAGGAAAGAAAATAATATAAAAATAAGGAAATAAACTAATAAAAAGGATAGGGAATATTCTCATATCTAGACTATTTAATCTCATATCTACACTATTCAAACATACCATAATTAGCACTAAACTATACGATATTATATCAGATGAAGATGGATGCTGTTACACTGTCAGAATTGAGGGCAATCTGTGAAAAGGGTCTTCTTCTAATAACTGTTACTGTCCCTGAGATGGAGGTATGAGAGTACTTCTCCCTTTAAGAAATTTCACTTTAGTACTCTGTGTTTACCTCCCCTACCTCTTTATGCGTATTATTATTTCTGGAATAACTGAATTCAATTTGTGCAAATTGTAGCATGTTTTATGGCCGTTTTTGTTAAAGCTGATTATACCACGAGTTTACACTGGTGCAGTTGCCACGGTATGAGATATTTTGTTTCCTTTTTGCCTTCATTTTTTGACAAGGTTCACTATCTGTTCTTGCCTGTTGAAAACTTTGCTCTCTTTATGTCAAGCTTCCATGTTCTATCTGCTATCAGTAATGGGGTTTCACATCTACTTATACCATAACTCCTTCAAGTGCCTTCTTTGTAGGTCTGCAAATGCATATCAGAATTGTGCAGGCGTAGATCCTCTCAAAGTGGTGCAGCGGTGCTGGAATGTAAAGCTCGTGCTGATATTCCTCATCCTGAGGTGATCAACTTTAGTTTCACTGAGCAGCGTATAAATTATATATTTTCATCTTGTTTAAGAAATGTATACAACTACTTCACCTCATTTTTGGTGTTTTAGGAACTTTTTGCACGCCTGATTGTTCTTCTCCATAATCCTCTGGCTAGGGAACAGCTGGCAACCCAGATTCTAACTGTAAGTCCTTGTGTCCAGCATCTTAGACTATAATAATTGGTGAAATGTGTAATCATCTCATCTAAGCAGTTAGAGAGAGCAGACTTTTATTAACTTTAATTTTCTCTTTAACACGCCCTCCTCACGAATGGCTATTCTACGGTCTTTAGTATGGTTCAATTGGATGCATTTATCAGGTCTCTTTTGACGTATTCATGCCTTAAGTTAGAGTTAAAAAAAGTAGCTTTCTTATTTTCATTCTAGAATAGAAGTTTAGCATATTTCATGAAAATGACTTGGCCACTCGGCATGTAGCAACGTATACTCGGTGCTATGGATGAGATAGCACAGTTTCATACAGAATTTATGGAAAGGTCATTGTTTGTCATGTCTGTCTGTATGTCTGATATGCCCGTCTATCAACATTTAAATAGTAGATGGAAAACTGATTATGATGCCTTAGTGAAAGCTAGTCCAATGAGTAAGGCTAACCTCGTTGGTCTTCCCTGCAGCAAGTACTGGCACCAATCTTTCTTTCCTATGCATTTTCCAGAAGTTCAGGATGAAGCACGTTCCACATGTAGACCAAATTTATCTACATGTTGAATGTGCTTCATCCTGAACTTTTGGACCTATCAATCCCCCCCCCCACACACACACCAATGTTCTGTCTTGTTGACATCAAGATGAAGTTTCTATGTACCTGTGTATTTCTCATCTACTGGCTAGCTGCTGCTCTAAAAGAAGGTCTTGTTAGTTTTTGGAATGAATAGAGTAAGTGAGATGTAAAATGTATTGGGTATTTTGGAAGGTAAAAAATTTACACTTAACATTGTGATTTAGATGCCAAAGTAGGTAGTCTTAGGTACGATGAACTGCTTGAGAGAGTCAAAGTAGACTAATGTTGTTCAGGCTCTATGTTTTTATGATAACTTTACAGGTTCTTGAAGCATCCTACATGAGAACTTTTTTATTATGAATTCTAGGTGGATCATAAATATCTTTTTTTTTTTTGAAGAGGTAACTTGTATTATGAACAAAAGGAATACTCAGAAAAGGATTCCAATAATACTTGCAACAAAATTTCAGAGGGAGAGGTGTCCCTACTAAGGCTTCATAAATAATCTAAAATACTAGGAATATTCTCTTCTTGGATCATAATTATCTTTTCCTCCCAGAAGTTGTTTTTCTCCCCGTCTTTATCTTCTGTCATCACATAGAAGGCATTTACTCAAACAATTTGAACTGTAGAAACATTATATAGTTATCATATATGTATATATATATTTAAAACATTATATAGTTTTAACCCTTGTGGTAGGGCCGTTCCCCGTACCCTGCGCATAGCGGGAGATGCGCAGGAGCTTAGTACATCGGGCCTCCTGGATGTAGTCTTTTATTTGTCTCCCTCTGCTGTTATTACCCAAGTAATACTGACTTCATTTTATTCTGACAGAGTGATGTTCCTCTCTTTTCTGCATTAGTTTATCAGAAAGGGTCCTCTATTTGTATAGGGTGTCAAATGATTCTGAAATCTAATAATAGTTTAATTTATCGTTTTGCCACTTGTTTCACTTTTGTTTTGCAGGTCTTGTGTTATCTGGCACCACTCTTTCCCAAGAACATTAACATGTTTTGGCAAGATGAGGTATAACATATATGCAATATGTTAACGAGCTTATACATACTTTAACAATTTTGTTTTGGTGGTTTTATGCATTGAAATTATTCACTATACAAACAACTAGACAATTGAGGATTGATGTCAAAGGTCTAGTATTTTACTAATTAGCTAAAATTGAATTATTTCTGTATCATTTCAATAACTGTCAGCTACATTATTGAGGTGCCTTGTAATTTTTCAAAGCTAAATTATGGGTTATAGTATATGTTCCATGGTTTGATCGTATGCATATTGGAACTTCTATAAGTAATACTTTATAATTTGAACTTTCTGCTACCACATTGTGACTAAGTTATCTCTTTTTCTAGTCTGTGTACCCTCTTTTAGTATTTTCCCTTTGATTTATTCCTCTGTTATATTAGCAAAGTTGAGGGCCTTTTACACACGTCCTTTCTTACATGCTTTCTCTGCCTTTGCCTATTCCACTGTGTCGCTTCACTCTTTGTTCTGAGCCCCTATCCACCATCACATTGCACTTCCCTCCACCTCTTACAACCCCCATAACCTCTTCAGGGACATGAGAAGGAATAGACGCGAATAAAACGGCCAGTGGAGGGGTAAGACAACAGTACAGAGCCTGTTTAGGGAAAGGTGTAACATGGGTGCATGAAAGGGGAAGATGTGGCAAGGAGCTACTAGAGGGTTAGAGCCTTGGCAAAGGGAAGGTAGAAAAATGACAAAGAAAAACTATGTTTGGGAGATTAAAATACAGATCTGAACTCTAGAATATGTAATATTAGGGGACCGACATAGGATGAGAAATAGAGAGTTTTGTTTAGTCCAAATAAATATTGGATACTTTGCTTTGGTATGTGATACGGAAACAATTTTCTGTGTGTCTTAATGGGTTATCTTGTTTGCTAAGCTCTAGATTCCGAAGATGAAGGCATACGTCAGTGATACAGAAGACTTAAAGCAGGATCCGTCATATCAAGAGTCTTGGGATGACATGATTATCAATGTAAGGATAGTAATTTCATCCCCTTGTTTGATACATTGAATTTGTTCCCTCGTACTTTATGATCGAATTATTATTCAAGACTACACAGATCATGAGTAGGGCATCTTTTGATCCTTATAAATATAAATATGATTTTGCTTTATATAAAGGATCACATTGCCGCTGAGAAAAAGCTTGAATGAAGTACTAAGAGCAATGGATATTTTTCACTACTCAGACCAACAAACATTTCTCAATCTCTTAAAACATGTCGTCTCTTTTTGAATCAATGACTTCTCTTCTCCTGATCCACGAGAAATTCTTAATGCATCATCTATTAACTTTTTGGAGCCGCAAAAAGGGTAATTTCATTAATAATCAGTACGAAGATGGTGCATCTCATGTCTTAACTTTTACCAACATGAAGTAAAGTTTCACCCTTAATATGTGTTGGACCTAAATTCCTCTATTGACAGTTTATTGCAGAGTCTTTGGATGTAATTCAGGATGTTGACTGGGTTATATCACTTGGAAATGCATTTGAAAAGCATTATGAACTTTATACACCTGATGACGAGCACTCTGCATTGCTTCATCGGTAATGTCAGCTATCATCAATTTGATAAATGCACCTGGAACTGCAAATTCCTTAATACTACTCTCGCTTAATTTGCTTATTTGTATGACTGCTTTTGTGCATATTTAATTAACAGAACTTTATGATTAATCAATTTTTCTTAATGTAAGTTAGTCAATTCAATATATAAAATGTCATAAAAGCTGAATTACTATCTTTTGAGCTCTTCTATTTTATTTCTCATCTTAAAAGCATAGTGATTAGATTTCCATTGGCTTATTTGTTTTTGACAGAATTCTAAACAATTCTAAATACCTCCCGACACCACACACACTTATTTCCTGGGGAATAAACAATTTTATTGATGAGAAAAATTACCAGAGTAAAAAAAGGAATACAACATTACCAGAGTAAAAAAAGGAAGTTTTTCCTTGAAACAATTTTATTATATTCTACTTGTTGAATTTTTTGTTCAAACTAGGATGTGGTTGTCTTCGTGTCTAATTGCAGGCTCATCCAAACATTTTTTCTTCATATTTCTTAGGGAGGGTTTTCGTCTTTCCAACTCTCACCTTCCAGAAGCTCCCTACTCTTCGCTATATTTCTTATCCTATTAAGAAAAAAAGGTCCCTTGTCGTCGCTCTATACTGAATAAGGACTTCTAGTTTTGAGGCCATGAAACTATCTGACCCTCTTTGAGAAATATGTTCCCTTCAGCGCCGAGGAAGAAAAAAAAGGAAACATCTCTAGAAGATAAATTATTAGTTTTATGTATGAGGTGCCGCAGACTGCTCTTTTCACAGCAACAGTCATTAAGATATGCAAGTTAAACTTCCTCTCTTCCCACTGTTAAGTTATTCTTACGCGCAATTGTCACAACAAGATTCCTGCCTCTGCAGTTGAACAGAATTAAGTGATTTGACCGGTTGATGCTTAACCGGAATTTCCAACCTTTTGTAACACGGGAAAGATTTTCTTGAAAGCTCGTCATTTCTTGTCAGGTGTCTTGGAATTTTGCTGCAGAAGGTTCATACCAGAGCTTATGTTCGCGCTAAGATTGATCTGATGTATAAGCAAGCCAATATTACGATTCCAACAAATAGACTTGGCTTAGCAAAAGCCATGGGCTTGGTAATTAGTTTGAAATTAAACTATTGGTTTTCCTTGTTTGCAAATTTTGTTAGAAATATAATTGTAAGACTTTGAGTCGTTGGAGTTATATTGCTTACGGTGTGCTCAATCAATGTTGCTTAGGTGGCTGCATCACACCTAGACACAGTTCTGGATAAGCTGAAAGATATCTTGGACAATGTTGGGCAAAGTATCTTCCAAAGGTGATGTCTGAACCTGGAACAAATTTAGTTCCCAGCATCCTCTTGTCATCTGAAGTTTCTTTTGACTAAGTTATTCTGATGAAGTAATTATTTTATTAATTCTGGTGGGGAAATTCCCTGTTGTACTTTAGACTTGGTAACTAAATTCATCTACTTGAAGGATGTAATTTCGTAATCTTCATCATTTGGAACTTTCCAACTGTGTGGGTATAGTTTGTGAAATGGAAGATGTAATTGATCTTATGAGACTTAATTATGAGTTGTCTCGGTCTAATTAGCAAACTATGATGATACAAATATCTTAATTAATAACTTCAACTAAAATGTTGTTGCATATGGTAATTATTCTTTAGTGATGCATTCTATGCTGTTATGCTTATTTCATTGTTCTGTATATTCTTTTATCTCACGTGCTATAAAACAAAATTTTCCTCGCAAAAGTAGGATCACTAAACACTTGATTCCCCCTATTGCTGATCTACCTATTCTTAATAAAAACTGGTTCATGATGTCTGCCAGATGCTTCAAGTTTGCGGTTCAAGATGTTACCAACTACAATAAGTCAAAAACTATGAAACCAAAATAAATGAACTGACATGTCCATCTAAATCAAAGTTGGAACATGTCCTGCTGTGTCATGCAGTAGTCTTACAGAGTAACAACTCATGTAGTGTTAATTTGGTAGTAATATATTGGAAGAGTCACTTTGACAGAAAAGAGCTTGTGGCAACTGTGTACTACAATTCTTATTTTCTCGGTATCATATCTCGAGTATGAGAAGATTTGGCTGTTGCAGATTTCTATCATTTTTCTCGGATAAAGCTAAAATGGAAGAATCTGATGATATCCATGCTGCTTTGGCGCTAATGTATGGATATGCTGCAAAATATGCTCCCTCAACTGTTATTGAAGCCAGAATAGATGCACTAGTGGTAAGCAATATGTTGTTAGCAGTTCTTTATTTTCATCCTTTATCAGAATATGAATTGTCTTCTAGGTTCTATCTATTACAAAGCCTTATTCTTGTCATAATTGTTTGAACTATATGGCTGCTGTATTACTTACAGGGGGTCAATATGCTGTCGCGACTTCTTCATGTACGCCACCCTACAGCAAAGCAGGCTGTCATCACAGCGATTGATTTATTAGGTTTGTATGGATAGTAATTTACTCTGGTAATGGGATAAGTTTCCACATCAGCAGCTTTTGAATTTCTTGTATATACTAGCTTGCATACAATGCATATGGTTGTAAAACTTGGAACAACGAATAAATACTGGATCATCTTGGCCAAAAGTTCGATAATGTTGGGTATGATATTAAAATAAATTTGTGTTGGAAGTGTTGAGAGATAAAATATTGGAACTATGTTTTGAGTTCTGTTATTATTGATTTCATTTTCGTCATCTTCTATTAATTTTTTAATTTTTCAGAACAAGAAGTTGTAAAATATATGTGGTACCAATTAGTTAGGCATATACATCACAGTACATTTACTTTAGCTCTTATGCTTTCTAAGAAGTTTTTTAGCCTTATCTAAGATTTTTTGCCAATAAGAACCTTTTTTTATATTTATTTTTTTCTATAATGTTTGCTTGAGATGAATTTAAATGGAGAAACTTGGACTTGTTTGAAACCGAGGCATTGTTGTTGTGGAGAGTCTGTTACATCTATAACATCTGAGAACTTTCCTTCTTTTGTCGGTAAAGATTGTGAAACCTTATTCAAGAAGGTCAAATGATGGTGTAGTGGCATTTTCCCCACCTCTCCATGATTCCTTGGCATTTCACATTGCTTTGCAGATTTTGTCAGTTTGCCTATCACATGTTTTCATAATTTGTTCAACAGGGCATTAATATCTTACTCCCAGCTAGTTTGGGATTAAAGTGTAGTTGTTGTTGCTGCTATTATCATCGTGGCTACAATCATTTTCACATACAATATGATGCAAGTAAAAAGTGAGTGTACTGTTGATTAAACTAAAGGGGTTTTATGTGTGTATCATTGTGCTTTAGGTCAGGCAGTTATAAATGCAGCTGAAAGTGGTATATCATTCCCACTGAAAAGGAGAGACCAGTTACTTGACTATATATTAACGTTAATGGGCAGAGATGAGGAAGATGGATTTTCTGAATCCAACATTGAGCATCTGCGCACTCAGGTTTGTGTATTGCCAAAGATTTCTCCTTCTCAATTCCATTTCACTCATCTTCATCAGGATTACACCACTTTTATGTTCTTAAGTACTCTATTTTCCTCTTGTTTTTTGGACTGCAGTCATTTGCTTTAAGTGCCTGCACTACTCTGGTTTCCGTAGAGCCAAAATTGACTACTGAAACAAGAAACCTTGTTATGAAGGTGATATTGTTGACCTTCTTCATCAGTGAGGTGGTCTTGATTTGTCTGTCCTCTTAACACCTTTACTTCACTTGGCAGGCCACTATTGGATTTTTTGGTTTGCCGAATGAGCCTGCTGATGTTATTGACCCCCTTATTGGCAACCTGATTACTCTTTTATGTACAATACTTATTACAAGGTATTTCACTCTCTCGTTAACTCGCCTCCATTAATATATTTTGACTTGAGATATCTTCTTAATGTGTAGCAGCAACTGTATTACTTTTGAAGGCAATCTCTCTACTATAATTCAAGCCAATCAGACTCATTTATGTTGCATATTCAATTAACAAAACTAGCTTTAGTGCAATTACCCCCAGAAATTACGCTTCTTACGAAATATTACGAAAGTTATAAAAATGACTTTGAAGTCTAATTTAGCCCGTGCATTAACAAATAAAAAAGTTATGGGGTTATTTCTAAAGCACAAAAAAGTGAACCATGCACATTGTACGTAAATCTGTTTTGTTGTCTCTGCCGAAGACAAGAAATAATATCAAAGCACAAAAAAGTGAACCATGCACATTGAATGTATATCTGTTTTGTTGTCTCTGCCGAAGACAAAAACATGCATGTGGGCACACACACACATGCTCGATAGTATACTTGGCAACAGTACCTTATGAGCCTAAATTCTATATGACTAGGCACAATGTACTTAATCATAATAAATGTATGCATTAATTGCAGTCTAGTAAACCATAGGCCATGTATTATGATTTCTTTCTTTTCTTAAGTGGTGTTTCTGCTGCTTTGTCATAATTAGTGGAGAGGATGGAAGAAGTCGAGCAGAGCAATTATTGCAAATATTGAGAAAGGTCGATCAGTATGTTTCCTCTTCATTGGACTACCAGAGGAAAAGAGGGTGTCTTGCAGCTCATGAGCTACTTTTCAAGTTTCGGATGATCTGCATCAGTGGATACTGTGCACTAGGCTGTCGAGGAACTTGCACTCACAGAGAGAAAACCGACCGTGCTCTGCATCACACCTTATCTAATTTGCCTTGTAAGTGCCTTTTCTTTTGCATAGATTTTATACTAGTTTTTTTGTACTTACCTGATACTTTTTCCTTGATACCAGCTGCATTTGCTTTACCAAGCCGTGATGCTTTGCGCTTGGGAGATCGTACAATGATGTATCTTCCGCGATGTGTAGATACAAATTCCGAAGTTCGAAAAGTTTCTGTTCAGGCAAGCTTCAATACATTCTGACGAATTTAAGCTGGCTTGTGTGATATGCATGCAGAATTTCTCCCCTTCTTTTCTTCATTTCTTTGCATCTAATAGATTTTGATGGTTTTCTCCTGGCAGATCCTTCATCTATATTTCAGTATATCTCTATCACTTCCAAGGCCTGTAAACTCTAGTTTCAGCAATGACATTGAGTTATCCTATAGTGCTTTGTCTTCCCTTGAAGATGTTATATCTATCCTACGAAGTGTGAGTTTTCCTGAATGCTTCCTTTTCCCCTTTCCTTTCTTTGGAAATCTTTACTTGCTGAAAGAATAGTAAAAGGACATTCTCAAAAATAGAAAGAATAGTAAAAGGAAAGATCATTGTGATACCTTAGTATTTAACAAGGACGAGCTGTAATACCTTAGTATATCTACTTCTCTTTGCATCTTCAGTGTCTAAATCTTTTTGCTTCTGAACATGAGTTAATATTTTCAGGATGCTTCAATTGATCCATCAGAGGTGTTTAACAGGGTTGTTTCATCTGTTTGCATCTTGCTGACAAAGGATGAGGTATTGTTTAGCTTGTTATAAAATTCTGGCTAGTTACGCGTTCTCCACATCCTCATGTTATTCCAATATGTACAGCTTGCTGCAGCTCTGCATGGTTGCTCAGGTGCTATATGTGACAAGATCAAGCAATCTGCTGAAGGTGCTATCCAAGCAGTTAACGAGTTTGTTATGAAGAGAGGTAATGAGCTGAATGAGACAGATATTGCAAGGTATTCTCCGCCGAAACAATCTCAAACCAATGTTGATAAGAAAGTGGTTATTCAGCTTTTCTTCCATGGATTGATAAGATTTCTGTTCAACTTTATTTTACATTTTTATGCCAACAGAACAACACAATCATTGCTCTCAGCCGTAATTCATGTGAGCGAGAAGTATTTACGTCAGGAAGCTCTTGGTGCTGTATCTTTGCTGCAATTTCTTTCAGTGCAGCAGAATATATTTATTTTTTCACACATTATGGCTAGATTAACAATGTTTTCCTTCTCTCTTATCAATCACCGCGCTATGTGGAGAACTCCTTGATTGCCTTTAGTAGTGTTATAGTGTGTTGGTTGTCATTGATCTTTTCTTTAACTGCGAGAAGATATGTTCCTTTGCGGAGAACACAAGTTCAAGAATTGTGTTTAATGAAGTTTTAGTTGCTGCAAGAAGGGACATAACCAGAAAAGATATATCTAGACTACGGGGTGGGTGGCCAATACAGGATGCCTTCCATGTGAGTATCTTAATCTGTTGTCTGCTGGCATTTTTATTGTATTTCAGATCTGCCTTGGTGTGTTGAATAATTAACCAGCAATGCAAGATGGAAAATAGTTGAAGCATCAACAATCAAGAATGGAATTAATAGCAAATTGGAGGAATTATAAGTGAAGGGCATGAAAAAAAGGAGGAAATACTAAACAAATAGAAGTAATTTAAAACTGATTATGAAAGACTAGTTACAAGATAACCGCATATTGATGATTAAGAAAACTGCAATTCGTTGAATCAGGTACTGAGGCTGGTTTTTAAGTTGGTTCTCATGTATAAATGGAGGATCAATTTCCATCCTTTAGCATATCCCCGTAACTAGTCTAGGATTGAGGCACTTGTTGATTGGTTATAACGATTCACACAGGAGTTGGTAGAATTGACATTCAGATAGTCCTTGAACTACTTCTTGTCATTGGCAAATAGGTAATCAGTTTTTGAAAATTCAGTGCAAGAGCTGGGAAATAATCCGATTTTCAGAGATTTTAAAAAGTTCTATAGATCTTTACATTGCTTGATGAAGTTAGTTCACTCAGTGAGCCTCCAAAATTTTACTTATTCTTTATCCAAAGAACATCCAAAAGAAAGAGACATTTAGATTCAGAATGTCATGTTTAATCTGGTGAGACATTACACAGAAGCACTTTATTGAACTGTGAATGTGAGATAAATAAATGTAACATCTTATGTTGCTACCTTATTTCATTTAGAAAAGCTTATGCTGTTTGACAATTATTAAAAGATTTTAAGTTACTTTAGCCAAATGTATGTTCATCACCATTTCTAATGGTAGTTATATGGTTAGATTTTTATGGGAAGAGTATAATTTACGTAGCTAGTCCTCAGGAATTCTGACCGCTAAAGGTTGTGAACAAGGGTCAAAATTAATCCATATGTACTTATATTGCCCTTCTCTCTTTTATCTGGTTATAAATGTTGGTACCTAAAAGGCCAAGATTGATAGAAGATTTGAAGTGTTAACTGAGGTGAAATACTTTTGGAGGGAACTCCACATATTGGAACTCACCTTTTCAGAAATGTATTTTTGTACAGTGTTTTAAGATGTACTCTTCCTGGCTTATGTTGCTTCTAAATTCTTCTCTTCCTAGCTTATATATCATTGGGGAAATCTGAGTTCCTCAATTGTGTGGTGTCAAACTTTTGTTGGTGACACTAATGACAGCCTAAAGCCTAAATTTTGGTTATGCCCAGATACCCTAAAACCTAAATTTTAGCATCATGCTTTACAAGAAACTTTATTATATGCTCCTTAAAGAGATCAAGTTTATTATATGCTATATAAACAACTTATCTGTCGTCTTTGTCGATGTTCTAGTTTCATTTATCTGGGTTGATTGGCCATTAATTGCCAAATTTCTACTTGTCTTGAATAGGTGTTCTCACAGCATTCAGTACTTTCATACATGTTTCTGGATCATGTTATGTCTGTCATCAATCAGATTCCTACTCTTGGAGAGGATTTGGGTCATGATGAAAGTTCTAGCCATGCAGTTGATACTATTTTAGAAGATAATATTGCAAAAGCAGCTATTGTTGCTCTTACTGCTTTTTTCAGGTATTGTTTCCAATTGTATTGTTTTTTCCCTTTTCTTTCTTGTTGAATTTGTCACGCTATCATTTTTCCCAATTCATCAGGGGTGGTGGTAAAATTGGTAAAAAAGCAGTTGAACAAAGTTATGCTTCTGTTCTTGCAACACTAACGCTTCAACTGGGAAGCTGTCATGGCTTAGCTAGTACTGGTGAACTAGAACCACTGCGGTAATGTGCCAATGAACCCACTTTTCGTACTTGGATATCAAAAGATTTTCAAAAGAATGTTATTTGATATAGC